>JAUZNJ010110599.1:0-15327 GCA_034780135.1 Jordanella pulchra | reverse complement strand
TGATGTTAGGCCACAGCCTTATTTTACTAAACTACTTTGGATCATTAATATGGTTTTTGACAATATTGGAAACAGTTCCTCTATTTGACATTTCTGTGTCAGCTTAGCTCAGAAAAACCCACCCAAATCTTTATCACTAAAGTTGCTGACACATCTTTATGTCTGTTATTCCCCTTTTATCAAGTACAGATATAATAATCATGATAAGCAGTTTTGTAGAACTGCACCAATGCTTATTAAGTAGTATACATCCAGAGTTGAACATCATGCCTGTACATGGTGGTGAAACTGAAACATGTGCGTCGAGCATGACTTTCATCATCGCGGTGGTCTGACGGTTGGTCCCGCAATTATGCTGTGTGGTTTCAAGAAATCTGCTGAGCCAAACCCATTTTCCTCTAGCTCCATCCTGTAGCTCCTCATAAACACAGTTGTGCCTGGAAGCGCTAAGTAACCATAGCTACTTTTAATCACTTCAGAATAATGCTTAGCATGTGGATCCAGTGTGTGCCTCTGCTCTAGGCAAGTCGTTCTCAGTCTCTCACACACAATGAAAGTACAAAGTTAGAATTGGTTCACAACAGTCATCCCCACTATAAACGACCACACTGTAACAGTGTCCTAAATTTTTACCATCCAAGCCACCATCCACGCTGCAAGGCACGGTGACTACACATACAGGGACCACCAGCGTTTAAACAAGCCATATTTCATCCAACCTTCTGCCAACCTACCCCAAACAGTTTACAGTCAGTGGGCTCGGCCCTCTGGAGTGTGTCTGTGGCAACTCGACTCTACGCCACATCTCATCGTCCAGAACCGTGGAGAGACCGGCCTCCTCTGACAGGTCCTCACAACACTTGGCCCTGTCCTGGTCTGCTTTTAGCCTCACTGCGGTAAGCCGGAGCACGTCCAGAGGATGAAAGGCTGCCACAGTATTTGGCCTGCAGGCGATTTACATGAAACGCAAGGTGATTCATTTTGTCCCTGCACAAACAGGCCTCTGTGAATATTTCATCTAGGCTGACCATTTAAATCAACAGTGGTTAACGTATACACACCGGTGCTAGGCCTTACACTCTACCCATTCAAAACTGGCTCAGTGTCCTGCCTTAAGTGCTTTCACTCACATACATCTAGACAAGTTTATCACTGACCATGTCAAAGGAAAAATACACAAAATGACAACCCTGAAGTTTTCCGTCTCCACAAAATTGTGCAGCTGTTATAAATTTACCTTCATTTTTAAAAGCTGTGTTCTAACTTTAAACCAAGCAAGTTTTCATAAAGATGAACTTGTCCAATTGCATTAAAACACAAATGCATTTTTTCATGTATTCTATAATGATTTTAAGCGCCATTTCAATGAAAATCTTTAATGAAAAAAAATCAATAATCTTAAAAGTGTGGTTTGCATTTGTATTTATTCTTAGGACAAAATCCAGAGTAATCAAGATTAGGGATTAGGTTAAAGAGAATATTGAGGAAAGGTTTGATCATAAAACAAGAACGTAATATTTTATTGAATACTCCTTAATCTATCATCTGAAAATAAAAATAGGATTTTAAAGCCATAAACCTGCAACGACAAGGTTGTCCATCTAAAGTGACAGATCAAGCAAGGGCCCCATAATGACTCAGGAGGAGTTGCATTGATCTCCTGCTCAGGTGGGAGAATCTCTCCACGGATCTGTGCATGTCAAATCTGGCCTTTATAATTACTGGCCTAAGACAGTTATTATTAAAGAAATCCCAAAAAGTCCTGTTTAAAATTAACTGAGGATTTTTCTAGAGTATGCTGACAAGTATGCTGACAAAGGCAGATAAGACCAAAATCAAAATTTATGGCCCCCATGCAAAATTCTGCATCTGGTGAAAAACACCCTCAGCACATCTCTCGCCATAAGTGGGAGGATAAGCAAGACATACAGAGGGATGCTTATTTTAAGCAGAACCAGACAAGCTGCTCAGAGTAGAAGATGAAAAGTAGTTAAACAGAAGAAAACCTGTTTGAGGTTGCAAAGTCATGAGACTGGAGGGAAAGTTAGATACACACAGCAAGAACTAGAGTGGAGTTCATGCACTCCACAATGGAGCAGTCAAAGTCCAGACCCAAATCAATAGAAATACTAAATCTTCAGAAACATTTTATATCAACACTAACTGTGTGTTATTTTGCAAAAATGTTTAGGTAGGCAAGGCAGGAAGAATAGATAAGGATTTAAAATGCAGAAAAAGATTGTTCTACAAAATATTCATTCAGGACAACGGAAAAAGTATTTGAATTCAAAGGGGTGTACAATAAATACTCTAACAAGGTACTGTAAATGGCCTCTGTTATTAAAATAAACTATAGACTTTATATAGTCCAGATATGAACATCAAGATGACTGAGAAACAACAGAGCCATTTCCATTTCTGTCTCTGGGAAAAACAATGAGAAGGTCGCCTATTTTTAGTTCCTTCTTTTGTCTCGTTGCAAACCTAAACAACTCAGTTCTAAAGTCTTGAAATTCTATTAATGGCACCTTTTATGTGACTAAAGGCTTTGGATAAGAGACATTAACAAGAACTCAGTGAATTGTTGCAAAATGATTACTTTTCAAGTCTATTATTAACACAGAATTCTGACAAAAACTTCTCACCTGCAGCAGATTACAGAAGAAGTTAGATCAGCTCACATCTCTCCAAATGCATGCCTTTTCTGCAACATCATTGCGACAGTGCAGCTGGCAGCTGGGGAGTGGAAAACCCAGGCTGCACCGGCTATGCTATGCAGCTGATGAAAGTAAAACCTGTATTTGACATTATGGGACTGCATGCAATTTACATCAGCTGTACGAACATGGATGTGGAACCACATAACATTTTATTCAACCATAAGCTGAACTAGTAAAAGTATATATCAACTCAACTCCCTTTGAGCTTATTCCTCACTTTGATGAATGTTGGGACTCTAAGATCGTAAAACTGTCAACCTCTAATCTGACCACTAGGTGACACCACCACCTTGTTCCTGTTCTGTCTCTTTACCATTTTTAACCCTTCTGTTCCTGTACAAGTAGCCTTCCCTAGAGCTACAAAAAATGAATTATTAAAATTCCATAATTATAATTAAGAAAAGGGATGATTAAAACCTATTTCAGGTTCAATTGTGGGACAATTTTTGACTTCTGGTTTGACTTTTGGAAAAACACATTTAATGGCACGCAGTTATTTCTTTGTATTGTCACAGCGCTGCAAAAACAAGCCAATGTTTACATCCACCCAACTAAACTGTGATGAAAAATACATAAAAAAGACTGTATCCTTTGTCAGCTAAGATAACTGTCAGGAGTGCTCTGCTTCTGTACCACTTTGCAGTCCCCAAATGGCTTGTGATGATAATTGCTGTGGGTCAGTAAGAACCAAATATTGTTTCAGACATCCTTGGTTACACATTACAGCTATGCTCTCCTGTGTCTTGCTATTTCCCTGACAGCTGGGGACTCTGGAGGGTGTGTCAAAGTCATCCAGAAGAAAAATTTTAATATATATTCACCTATGATCATAACATGGTCTATACGGAGTCATAAATCCGGGGAAGCAGCTGGTTTTAGTTTTCTTTTTATTTCAAGAAACCAAATATGTTTATACATTTCTGTGTTACTGTTGGCCCAGTTTCAGAAACAGCACAGACAACAGTAGAAAGATTAATGCATGTGCTTATAAGATGTAATTTCAGAGATCATAAAACAGTCAAAAGAAGCATCATAGATTACAAGCCTTGTAAAATGTCTTTTTTGACAACCCTCAACTTCCCATGCTGTTCTCACCCCATCTATCATTGTAAGAGTTGGGAGAATGTAAAGAATATATCTTTAATAAATCGGATATTGTCCTACATGTATATGAGGCCGTGGTGTTGTTGTAAGACTACGTTCCCTCTCACTCAACAGCTCCCCTGACAGCTATAGACCCGCGATGGACGGGCAGGGTTAGAGTGCGCAGACCAGTTGTCACCAAAATGACAGGCGACAGCTGAGTCCATACGTCTGGGAAGGGAGAGTGTCCACACTACTTCAACCCCGACGGCTCAGAGTGAGTTTTTTTTCACCGTCAGGGTATGAAGTTACTATCACGGCACGCGCACGGAAAGTGATACGTGTCTCTTTGGAGATGTGCGTAAAAGCGCAGTGGGGGACTGAGAAACCAATAGGCTGGGATTTAAAAAATACAATCTTGACTATACTTATGTTAACTGTCCTAGCCTGGTTTTCCGCACTTTGAAATGTATTTTATGTCAATTAATTATATGATTTATTTAAGACCGAATCATGCCTTGATCCACTCACCGGTAAGAGGTCAGTCTCAGCAAACCGAGTATCCAGAACCAATAGTCCTGTTGTAGTGAGAAATGGTCACAGAGCGCCTCATTTATACTATGTGCAAAGTCCAAAAAAGAATAAAAGTAAAAATAAACACACTTCTTCTCCGCAGGGATTGGATAAAAAGTTGTGCAAACTGATAAGTTTAAAACCTAGAAACTGTCCGCTTTACGCACCGTCACAGCATCGTAGTCTTCAGATGGGAAAGTGAGCGCTGTGCCGCTCCTACACGGTCACACTGGAAGGACATTCATGTTCCCCCCCATCCTATTGGCTTAAACAAAAAGCCCCCACCACTCTCTGAGAGACGGACGGAGTCTCAGCAGCACAGTGGACAAACACCCCTGAGAGTTTAACTGGTGCTGCTGCTGCTTCAGAGGGGGAGAGGGAGGTGTTCAGAAACTTAAGACTTCTTAGTCACTATTACTGGGTCTAACTGCTGTGTCCTTGTATATGACTCCTATTTCATCCTATAGAGATAGGATTACAAACTTAAATGTGCAAAAAAAATGTGTGTCCTATTTGCATTCAACGTGAGTGAATAAGTATATAATTAGCCTCAGTTTCAAGTATTTTGATTTATTTCTCTACTGGTTATCTGGAAAACAGTTTAAGTTGAAATAAAGAAAAGATGTGCACATTTTCAACCAGAACATTCTAATGTGTGACAATTCTTGCTAAACAGATAAAGCCCAGTCTGACTGGATGGACTCCATTACTTATTCCTTTGACTCTAGCAGTTTCTTTTCTTTTCTTATGGTTTCTTAGGGTTGTTGTTCAAATGAAAGTCTCTAGTCTCAAGTCTTCCTTATATTTGTTTAAAGGGTTGTCTTCCAGATACCTTAACCAATCATGACAAACACTGACCAGTTTTCCTGCCTCTAATAAACAAAATCATTACTAGAACATGGTACTGGCCCCAGTTGGAGATGTTTTGTTTTTTATGTTTTGGTCTTTTGGGGTTAGATGCAGTAATAGTTTTATGTGCAACCTAGAGTTGTAGATGTGGGTCAAAAATACATTTTTGTCTCGTGTGACCAAAAAAGCTCTAGTTTATTGCAATCTAAAAACACAGATCCCTATAGGAGTATCTTTCAGTAATAGATTTTTTTATTTTGCAATGCTTTTCATAAAGGCCAGATTTGTGCACAGAAGATTTTAGATTGGGAGGGGTTTCATTTTAGGAGAAGAATACAAATGGTCATAAGAATTCTCTATTTTTATTAAATTAAGAATATACTGAAACATCTTTCTCATTTCCAGCTCCTTATCACTTGTATCAATCTCTTGATGCCTTAATCAAATAAACTCCTTATAAAAAATTACTGAAGTTTGAGATTTTAACCTGTTCCAACTGTAATATATTTCTACTTGACATTGTTGTGGACAAAATATTTGTTCTCAATTTAATAGACATTTTTTGTTTAAAGAACCAGAAATATGATCATTGAAAATATTCTGTATGGTCTCTGATACTATATTTTCACTATGTGCATCATGTTCTCCCATACACTGACTGTGTAACAGAACTCCTTTTTGATGTAGAGGATGAAAGGTAAGTCTATATGTATACAGGAAAATAATCTATATGCTCATTGAGTAAGACAAAAGGCAAGGGACTGATCAAAGATTAAAAAAAACAATAGCCCCCCATAAATCAGTGCATGACCACAATGCAGATGTGAGAGACTCAGGGCATTAAACAGCTAAGACTCGTGCAAAAATCCCCAATTCCCTGTATTCAGAACATTCATGTACCGACAACCGTTACCAACAAAGATGTTTTTTGACTGGTAAACCAAATGAAAGAGAAAAAGCCATCTGTAAGCCAGTTAAAGGAATATGCATAACATTAAGAGTGACAGCAAGACACAACAATAAAGCCAAATCTGGATCATTTGTCCCTTTTTGAAACAAGAATCTTAAAATGCTTGTGAAGTCCAGCCCCCCTGGTGACACTTGAGACAGCAGAAACTTAACATTGACCGGATTATATTTGAATATATTCACACACGTTGACCTTTATAGCTTTACGTCTGTGGCTGACCCAGGTTACATCCCAGTCACTACTGCACAGACCTGTGTGTGTGTGACTGCGTCATAAGCAAGAACAGGTTTTGTAAGCTAAAGGGGGTCAGTCTTTGTCCAAACAGTTTTGACTTTAAGCAAAGAAAACGAGTTCTGTGAAAAAGCTTATATGAAACAGATGGATATGAGAGACTACTCATTATAATCCATTCAATTTGTTAGCAAATTCTTTTTCTGTTTCAGATATACACACATCAAAACATTCGAAAGGGCGATACTTTACCACAAAGCAGGATTTTACTTAAACAAACATTTTTGTCAGGCCTACTCAAACTGGATGGCTGTCGATTCCAACCTAGAGTGTGAAAGGTTATCAAAGCCTTTAATTCTCAATGGCAATGTAATGAAAAGGGGATGTTAAGTAAAAAGCTATTTAAATAGGAATACATGTAATGTATGCCTGGATGACTATTTGCACCAGAAAAGGACACATGGAGCACTTGCTACAAAGATAATCAAAGCAGGAAATATAGGTGATCCCATTGGCAACTAACAGATGAGGAGGTCATATTTCTCCTTACCCAACAAAATCTATTTTTCCACTGGAAAATGTTTTCCTCTTGGATATAAAAAAAATTGGATCTGTGTGAAACAACGGATTGCAGCCGAAAGGGTCAGGGCACAACCCATTTGATGCCCTTTCAAAGACAAACATCAGAAGCAGGGAGCATAGTGACAGCTACATCTGTCTTGTAAAACTATCATGAGTCAAAAACACGAAAAATTCCTCAAACACTTCCTGAATATTAGGATTTTAATGTTTTGAATTGCAGTTTCAATCACAAGACAAAACTTTTCCCTGTGTTGAATCAAGGGCAGACTGAGCTCACCTTAGAGAGCTTTTGAATACTTTCATAGGGTGCTGGTTTATTAGGTCTCTTGGTTGCTATTGCTTGATAAATCACCTCAGAAATATTCAATTTTTTTAGCTCGCATTCAAGCTACAGAGTTTCTTTTGCTTTACATTGTGTTATGCACTAATTCCTGAGTTTGGTGTTTCAAATATAACAACATAACTATCACAAGCTCCAAAAGACAAACAGTATACTGTTAAATAACTAATCTTAATAATATGTCTCATTTCTGATTTGGTTCAAAGCTGTCTGGCAAACTTTATACAACTAACATTCTTTGACTTTCCTTGTGATTTGTCTGACCTTAGTAAATAAATGAAACCAAAAATCTATTTTCCATATTTCCAATTTTCTGTTAGATCCATAATAATAATGAGATATAAATTAACTTAAAAAAAACCTCTGACCTTTAATATTTTACCTGCTCAGGCCAAATCTTGTATGGGCATCTTATTGTTTGCAATATGTCTGCCGATGTTATGAAGAAAAATACAACAAATATAAAACCAAAAAAACACTACATATACTCACACCTAAAGTTCTCGTGCATGCTTTTTGGCTACACATCAGTATGCTTTTTCTCCAGCACTCTTAACAATTCAGAACTTGGTTTTGATTCCAGTGTATCAAATTTAATCTTCTTGTTTTGCATCGGGACCCAGTCGCCCAACAGACATCCCCACACTGCTGTTATTGTTTCTGCAAGACAGAGCAGCAGTTATTTTCTTTAGCAGAGGACTCACAAGGCTAGGACTGAACTATATTTTTTATACTATTGCTCCTTGTTTGAGAAATTTAAAACCAGATAGTTTATCATTTTACTTGCTACAAAATAAGGGATGTAAAATCCTTGACAAGGAGGAATAGGCTTCATACTTTCAAAAATATGTCATGTATTGAACCTGGAAAAAATAAACTATGAGAATAAAATCCTATAAAGCCATTTCTGAACACTGAACAATAAAGTGCACACAGAGGATTCAAGCCCATTGTCACCTTTCCAAGGAGAGGCAGTGGTGTGATGCAGATGTAGTAAAGCTAATTCTTACAAACATAACTTTAGAAACTAATCTAGCCAGTAGATGATTTAGTGAATAAAGGTATTTTTAATTATTTTAGACAATCAAATTAAAGCTGTATACTTAACCGGGCCTAGGAGTATGTGGAGTGCAGTTCATTTTAATGAGTGGTACAAAGTTAAGGCTTTCCTGTTTTAAAATGTAAACATAAACTCAAAACATTTTTTTTTTCAGTTAACAAAAAAAGTATATTATTTTTATCTCATTTTTTGAATTAATGTTAGTACTGTCATTTTCATTTATAATCTATTTATATTTAGGTCACAGAAAATCAGAAATATAAGATGTAAAAAAAGAAAAAAAAGAGAAAGATTAAAACTAAGTGGGTGAGATGGTCAGTAATTAAGTTAAGCATACAGTTTCTGTGAACATACAGTCTCTGTTTAGCCCAAAAGGAGCTTCTACCTAGAAAAGAAAACTGCCCCAGTCTTCTTTAAACCTTTAAATCAAGTTTCTCGTTTGACTTTCATTTGCTTTCCTTTTTTCTGTTTGAATAAATGTTTGTTTGTAGGCTTAAGCTTAGAGAATATAAAGCTGTCTGCCTGTGTACACTAATGGTACTTAGAGTGTTTACTCAATGTAGCCTCCACCTTACCTTAGAATATCCATCCATCCATCCATTTTCTAACCCACGCATGCACGGGGAGAACATGCAAACTCCATGCAGAAATACCCTGGACCGGGAATTGAACCCAGGACCTTCTTGCTGCAAGGCAACAGCTCTACTAGCTGCGCCACCGTACAGAAAATAGAAAAAAGATTTTAAAAAAAGCTGCATCTGGCTGAGGAATCCAAATTACTAGCATATGCTATTGTAAATACATTTAGCACAGCAGCTAACAGTTTTTAGTTTTGTATGGGAGGGCTGTAATAATACAGTTTTTCTGAGGGATCAAATTTATAATTTTAATTAGGGAGGTCTACAATCTAAACAAAGGCAGGAAAACAAACAACAGACTGAGAAAGAAGACAACGGCTTGAGGTCAGCAGAGCCGTTACAGATGCTTTGGATTCTGTCTACATATAAAACTCAAACTAATGAGGGATTAGTCTCCATATGGACGACACAAATCTTCTCAGACTTCAAATCTGACTCAATTCTCAGAGACAGTTGTTATGGACTCTCTCCTGGTTTTCTGATCACATTCTGTGAATACCAGAGACCATTACAACAGATACACTTTAGCCTTTGTAGTCTCTAATTGGTGCTTGCCTGAGCGCTTCCAAAATAACTACAAACAGCCACTGAAACAAGAGACGGCTTGTTTACTGACAGGATGCTAATTATGGAATTGCAGCCTGGCAGAAGTGGAGACAAAGAGTTCATAGCAGCGTTGTTCGAGTTACTGGATTCGGTCACTAGGACTCAGTCTGTTAAAGGGTATTAAAATTGTATGGAAATCATCTACAAGCTGAACTGGAAGAAATGATCAGCAATCCTATATATATGGTGTCTGACATGGCTTGGAAGGGCATTTATACCATTTATACCATTTTTAATATTTATTTTTTAAGACTGCCACCACACTTATTAGATTTAATAGACCCACTTGAAGTATCATAAGTATCATTGTGAAATATAAGTAAAATTATATATATTTAATATTTTGAGCTAAACTTCTTAAATTTTTTTTTGTCTTTTCAAGAATTTTTTTTGTTCTGCCTTTAAGTCACCTAGTTGGACAAAGATGAAAGCATATAATTTCAGAATTATACAGTATTTGTTAAAAACTGGAATTTCTAAGATACTCTTGTTGGCCCATTTATCTGGACATCCTGTATGTTGGCAGTGAGGCAGATTGAAATTTGAAACAAGCAGAAAACACAGAAAGCAAGAAGCACTGATCAATGGACAGATCGACCAAAACATGGTGGATGGATGAATGGATGGAAAAAAAGTTAGGGTTCTAAATACTTTTGAAAAAGATCTTTCATGTATTGAATAGACACATTAAACAAAAATAGGCAATCTTTCAGAAGGCAGATATCATAATAAACCATTGCATAAGTCCACTGTTTCAGGCAGCCTAGGGCTGTTGGATTGGTTACAGTTTTGGGACTAGAAAATCAGGGAACTAAAGGAAAGACAAACACAGATTGGAGGGGCCTAACCCAAGCCGGTAAATACATTTGAGCCTCCCTTTCCTCCCCTTCTCCCAGCACTAATGGGCTTCACATCTTTCCCTGGGTGGCTGAGTTTCCAGCTCAATTTGCCACGCCCCCTCTGAATGTTGTGCTTCAGTTTAGACATGAATTGTCAGGGGATCAAACCCTCATGTTATCTAGTTTCCGTTGATTTTTTTTCCAGTGCTCCATCCTCTCTGATCTTTTTCATCCCAGATATGTCAGTGCCTCTGCTGTTGAGTCCAGAGGGATCAAACTCCTATAGACATGCTGACTTCCTTGAATTGGTTCCTCCATGGCTAATATAGTACAGAAAATGCAACTTGAACTACTTTGAACACTTGTTTTCTGAATGCAAATACGATCCATGAGTTCATTTTATCTCAGCACAGTCACTTACGTCTCTCTTTCATTTATTTTCAAAACTGTAATCTTACAACTTTCAGTATTTTTCATTTGGAAAAAAGTAATGGTAAACACAAGTTCGGTTTGATGGGATGGAGTCCATCAGTTAAAAACAGTTTAAAATCTTTTTAAGGTTTTATTGTTTGATTTAATTTTATGATTCTAACATGTTTTCTAACATGTTTACTCTATAACAGCTTTTCTTCAAGTTATATTTAGCTCAGTCCATCTGGCAATAAACTCTAAGCAGCATCAATGCAACAGAGGATGATCATCATAGGATGCTGCTGCTACCATGTGTCACCGTGGGATGGTTCTTTCAGTGTCCTATACACCAACTCCTTTGAAGGTTGTGTTTGTAACATGAGAAAATGGTAAAAAGTTCACAAGGGTATTTTTACAATGCACTATATACTCTTCTGTTACACTCTAGATTCCTGTTTTTATATTTCTTAAAGAAGTTGGTTTTTAAAATCAGAAATACTAAGCTCCATTTGGTGTTTTGTTTGTGGATGACTTTCAATGCTTTCATCACTTCATCTTTGGACATAAAAATAATTCTCCCAGAGGGTTTGCTTTCATTAAAGGAAGCAGAGAAAACTGGCTTTAGACATTAGTAAAGGTTTCTTACCACTGCATACTATGAATAAAGCTGATCTTTTACAGGGTGGAGAATTTTCTGGAAATAAATTAATCCCATCTTCAATTAATCCATATCGCATATTTCCGTAGCAGTAGGAACCATTTTCAGATGGTCAGTCTCTTTCACTTTACAATCCCATGCAGCTTTCAGCAGCACCAGAGTGTAATTTAATGTGTTCCTCTGGAATTCAGCACTGGGTCATATTACTTGACTTAAATACCATCAACAGCTTGTCCCACCATGAAATAAAATGCATAACCAGAATGAGGTCAGCCACACATCTTGGTGACAATTCACGTATAATATATTACGCTTTAATGACTTGTTATGTGCTCCAAGAAGCCAGATAACCAGATTTACAACCTTTCCTGCTATAATGATGCTCACAGGCATATGCTTCTGTATTTTCCTTCAGTTTGCAGCACTATGGTTATGGAATTTACTCAGATAAAAGGGTCTTTCCTTCCAAGGTCCTTTTGTCTTCTTGTAGATCAGTATCCAGAGGATCATCAACCTGGGACTGAGCCAGAGCATCTCTGTCTGCACCTCTGTAAAAGAGGCTCATGGGGGAATGTGCAGAGAAGCTTTCAAAGGTAGTCTAAAGAGTAGCAGCCTCTCAGAGAAATCTGCCCCATTACTTAAATTCCTTGGGAGGTAAACTGCTCCAGATGAGAATGATTCAGTTGGAGATGCTTGTTGGTTGCTGCCCAGTTTTCGGAAACTTTGGTTTCCTCTGCCTCACATCCTTCTCTAAAATTGCTTAAATAACTCCCTTACCCTTATTCATCTCCCTCCTCCTTTCTGGCTTCCATTCTGTGGAAATGTGCCATTACCGGATCTTTATCAGTAGACTCATCCCTGTGCTGGCTTACAGTCTGACTTTTTTCCACTTTACCTTACAAGTTAAGCAAGGATGAAGGATTTCTGTGTGTGTGTTAGCTCCTGTCTTGGCATCAAAGTGAGAACCGTCTTTCTGATTTCACTATCAAATTGTGGACTGTTTGTACCAAACAGAGGACATTTTGGTGGCCCTTACCTTTTTTTTTGCCAATGGTTACGAGTAAGGACTAAGGTATGAAATGAGTTTAGGTTAAAGTTAGGATTAGATAATGGTTAGGTTTAGGGTTATTGTCAGGGTTAGGGGAAGGGCTGAAAATGACTTTAAATCAATTAAAATCAATGGGAGTCGACACATGGTCCTCACTACATATAGCAAGACAAGAAGGTGTTTGTATGTGTGTGTTTTAGGTCTTAATATAAAACTGATGTTGCTGTGGTTCTGACAAAGCTTTTCCATTCTAAAATTGTAGCTGCCAATGATAAGAACAGGAACCCATGCCTGGGTAACAGCACTTTGTGGTCTTTGGCTGCCACAGATTGTCTTGCTTAAGGATGAGATAAACAACTAGAATGTCAAAACAAGCAGGAGGCAAGAAATGAAACAAGATGCAAAATGGAAAAGCGGCTGGAAAATAACCAATTAGCAACATTTTAAGATCTGTAGAAGGTAGGATCAGGTATTATAAAGAAAAGTTGATTATAATTATAAGAGACAAGCAACCATTTCCTTTTTCTTGGTGGTTAATTTATAGGATCATGGTAAATTAAAAATATATTACACAGTGATGAAAAAGCAGAATATGAAAAGGGGCATCATTATCTCTTTGGTGGTAATAAAATAGTAAGTTAGAGGGTTTTTTAAGTATTATTTGCTTGAATGTCATTTTTGTTTGGTGTGGTTAACGAAACTTGTTAACAATAGGGTCGTTATACAGTTATGCAGTATACTACTTCAGTAATTCTGCCTGTAATTCCTTTGTTTCAGATTTGATTTTCAGATCCAAAATCGAACCCCAGTTGTGTCAGGAAGTAAAAAATGCAGTGTCTGTGAGCAACTAGAATAATTTGCCAGGTGATAGGGGAGCAGCATCACTTGCAACACTGGGTGCTGGAGTTAGGAATGATTCTAATGACCAAAAATAGACACTAAATTAGTAATAAATTCTGTATTGTTTAACATATTTATAGCAAGTTGCAGAAAAACGACACTCTTTTCATGGAAGAAAAACAAAAAACTGGCTAGATATCTGAATCTTTTTCAGTTGATCTGATTCATTTAAACACTTTAGTTTCTTGCCTTAGACATTTTGACTAAACATTTCCAAAATGTCTTACAGTTTTTGGGAACAACGGAACTATATCTGTTTTTTATTTTATTTTTTTGTTTTGTTTTTTTGATGATCTCTAATCTCTGACTAAATAATTACACAATTTAGGCTGTTTGTTATGAATCCAAAAGCCCTGACAGAAACCCAGAGGGCACCCCAATTTTCTCTGCCATTAGCACAACAAGTTGCGGAGTCTTTGCTAAGTGGCAGCTCCTTTTGTAGAACAACAGGATGTGTAAACACGACAGCCTCACTGTCAAAGCACCAGGAAAGACACGTCCAGCACCTGTCAATGCATACACAGCTATCAGCCTATTAGGAATAAAACAAATAAAGAGAAGAGAGACCTGAAGCGTAACGGTGACTAAAGTAAATCTTTGCCCAGCATACGTAAGACCGAGAGCCTTGTTGACCTCCCCGTACTAGATTGATGTAAGGTAAAGATGATGAAATTAAAGAAAAAGGAAAAAAGATGTACTCAAGGTCTCATTTATCTTTTAATGTTTATGTGTAAACCATTTACCACATGTGTTTCCTGTTGTATGTTTCCAGTTGTATTCTGATGACAGTTTGGTACATTGAATTTGTTTCAACATACCTGTCTTGGCATCTGGACTGTGTAGCAGCATGGTTTGATAAGTCATGTATCATTGAATGTAAATAAAGTATCTTTTTTAAATTCAGGAAACCAAACTGTTGACCGACAGAAGTAACTTAAATCTAAAGATTTACGAACAAACAATGAAACATGTTGTATGTTGGTGTCGTCCATGATCCTCTTTTAGAAAATGATTAATTAGCAATAAGCATTCCAAAACTAAACTTGCAGTGATGAACCTTCAGCAGATGGCATGTGTATGTAGATTTATTGATCTTTGTTCTTGTTTAAATTAGTTATACACATCTTGTTCTACAGAAGCAACAATAACAAACAAGCCCCAAAGTAGGATGGGAAATATTCTAAGATCCCATTAACATCTTAACCTTGAAAAACTGAACATTTTTCACTTGAAAAATTGGTACTGAGGTTTCACCCTCAAACTGCTTTTGACACAATTGCCTTTTTAAAGTTCTTTGTCTGACATTTTGACTCCTTTTATAACCAAGGATCAGTAAACCTATGGAACACAGTGTGGGAATTGCAAGGTGGCTTTGGGATAAGTTGGGACTTCTTTGAGAAGGGTTTAGCAGGTTGAGTTCCTTGCATGCAGAAAGGAAAATGAACCCTTTCTGGCATCAGTTTAAAGCAAAATTGATTGCTGTATATTTGCTCTAACTTTCCAGCTTTTAATTCACATTTCCTAATTCACAAATCTACATTAAGACTGAAGCAGTTAATCAGCCAAATTTGATTGATCAGTTAATGATGTAATTGTCAACTACCTTAGTGTAACAGACTAGAACTTGCCATATATATTTAGATATATCTATATCTATATATATAGATATAGATATATATATAATTTTCCCTTCTAACCCTCTGTGGGTGGTCTCTTTCATCCTCTGAGCTCGGGTCCTCTACCTATATACAGTGGGGAAAATAAGTATTTAGTCAGTCACCAATTGTGCAAGTTCTCCCACTTAAAAAGATGAGAGAGG
>JAUZNJ010110588.1:0-20147 GCA_034780135.1 Jordanella pulchra | reverse complement strand
TGCTGCATAATGTTGAGTTATGAGGACCGATCAGTAATAGTTTGCTCTGTGATCACCTGCGCTCCTCGGCGTCTCCAACTCTGAACATAGGAAGATGCTCCCCACATTTCCAGCAGCTCTCCTCACAGCAATGACCTGGCAATTGGTCACGATCCCCCCCAAAAATATTAAATATTAACCTTTGGGGTATTGTTGTGGTGCCAAGTACGGTTTACATGAAAAAAAAAAGTCCAAACGGACCGGGCTGAAGTTGGTGTCCGGCTGTCACTTCCAAGTTCAGCTAAAAAAAGTGTTTCTTCTACTTTTTCATAGTAGAAACTTTCTAATAGCGGCATTAAAATAGCCGAAGAATCGACGGATGTGATGCAGAGATGATTTAGGTCGCTGAAATGATAAAAACAAGAGATTGTGTGGCTGCCGTGTTTCCGGAGATGGAAACTACATAACGTCATACGTTTATGCTTTGAAAACGTAAATCTGCTCATTAAACCAACGAAGCTACAGATATGATGAACATATTTGTTCACTGTCCTCTGAAAACAGAATAATAATATTTGGGTTAGGGTTGTGGTGCAAATTATTGTTTACATGGGAAGAAATCGAAACAAAACAACGAAGCTCATAATATTAAGCTGATTGATCACCGTAATTTGGACCTCAATGTAGATATAACAGCAGATAACAGAAGGAAATATCGGAAATATAACATACCGTTACAGATATCCCCAGTTCTTTTCAGCTTCTGTTGTTTATCTGATCCTTAGATTGATAAAATTTAGCTGTTTTCCATCTGCTAGACAAAGTTTGTTATGTTTCCTCTTTCCCTCTTTTTCCCACGCTCACCACCCACTAGTAGTGACGCTGCTGCTGACTCATCGGTTCCCTCTGCAGAACCAGCTATTCAGCGGTGCCGGAGGAGCACCGCAGTTCCTGCTCAAGCACCGCGCTTGTTTGATCGAAAAATGTGCAACCCGTGCTGAAACAGGTTCTGGCACCGGAACCGGCACGGAGCCGCTGCAATTGAAAAGCCCTCTGAAGGACCTAACCTTTATTGGGAATTACAGTGTGCTTTGACTCTTCTTGTAGATGGCTTCACAGATGCATCTTCCGTCTAGTTTATTGTCCAGGTGAACACCAAGGTATTTATACTCCTCCACCGCCTCCGCATTTTCTCCCATGATGTTAACGGGATTCAACTTGTTCTTTTTTCTTCTGAACTCTACAATCATTTCCCTTGTTTTGTTGACATTCGGGATCAGATAATCGTTTCCACACCACACCCCAAAGCTGTGCACCAGCTCTCTGTACTGCATCTTGTCCATCTTTAATGCACCAAATGATTGCAGAGTCCTCCGAGTATCTCTGCAGGTAACGGGAGAGTAACAAGGAATGGTGAAAATATTGCCCCTGTGGTGGTCCTGTGCTGATGACTACTTCATCCTTAGACTCAAAGACAGTTGACCTTTCAGTCTAACGAACTGTATAATGGTAATGGTTGATGCCTCCACCTGAGTCTTCTGGAGTTTCTCAGACAAGCTGAATTGTTATAACGAATGTGATCCTCACAGTCCTGTCTGCCTTGTCTAAACGACAGTGGGTTTTTTTGAAGTAGGTGTATGATGGGATCTTCAACTTCAACCCCACGGTAATAAGCAAAATGCAGGGGGTCCTGGTAGCTGCTGGTTTGTTTGCTGAGGTGAACCAACAAAAGTCTCTCTAGGACCTTCATGATGTGTGTTGTCAGGGCAACAGGTCTATAGTCACTGAGGACTGTTGGCCAAGTCTTCTTTGGTACAGGATAAAGACAGGAGGTCTTCAACATCACTGGAACTGTCTCTTGGATCAGACTAAGGTTGAAGAGGTGCTGTAGAATCCCACAGAGCTGCTCTGAACAGACCTTCAGGACTCTGGGGCTGACAACATCAGGTCTTGGTGACTTATTACAATTCAGTCTCTCCAGTTGCCTCTTAATTCGACTTCTAGAGACAGACAGGGGGAATGGCAGAGGGAACAGAACCATCTCCTGATTTGGTTGACAATAAACACTTAGAAGCAATGGCAGAGGAGGGCAAGATGCCCATGTGACCTTGAGCTGGAGAGAACGATGCTGAGCTTTTTCTTTAACTGAACCTGTTAAAGAATGCATTCAGTTCATTGGCTCTATACAGACTTCCACCGGTCTGTTCATCCTTCTGCTTAAAGCCTGGGATTTTCTTCATCCCTGACCACACATTTCTGATATTGTTCTGTTGAAGCTTGTTTTCCAGCCTCCTTCTGTATGCCTACTTGCTTTCTCTTATCTTGACCTTAAGTGCCTTCTGTATAATCCTCAATAATTATTTGTCTCCCTTTTTAAAGGCTTGTTTTTCCTCTCACTGAGAAGTTGCTTCAGATCACTTGTGACCAATGGTTTATTTTTTGGGAAGCCGTTCACTGTTCTGGTACGGATTGTGTTATCTACAAAGAAGTTTATCTAATCAGTCACACACGCAGTCATTGCATTGATGTCCTCTCCATATGGCTGACAAAGCACGTCCAAATCTGTAGCCTAAAAACAACCTTGCAGGACATCTTCAGGGTCCTTTGACCATTTTTAGAGTTCTTTTTATTGCAGGTTGTCTCTTATAAAATGGCCTATACTCCGAGCAGAGTAAAGCAAGATTGTGAAAAGATTTCCCAAGAGGAGGTCTTACTTCAGAAATCTGGGAGTCCACATTTGCATAAAACAAGTCCAAAGTCTTGTTTAATTTAGTATAACAACTGACAAACTGTTTGAATGTCGCCAATGTAGCAGGGAGTGAGTCATGATTGAAATCACCCTGCTATTGCCACAAATGAATTTGGGTGTTGTGTCTGTAGCTTTGCAACAACAAAACTGATAATATCACATACATTGTCGGCAGGAGGTTCACAGTAGCACTGCTATCCCACCTCCTTTGAGTTTTCCAGTCTTCTTTAAATCTCTGTTTGCTCATAGGTTCAGAAAGCCTGACAGGGAGATGCAGGAGTCTGAGATGTGATCCTTCAGCCATGTTTTAGTAAAACACAATGCTGCACCGACAGTATTCTGGTTGGGTCCTTGCTAGGGCTTGAAGTTGTTCCAGCTTGTTTCCTAAAGATCTCACATTGCCCATGATGATGGATGATCTGATATCAGCAACAGCAGTACTGCTACTAAAGCTCCTCAACAATAAGGATTAGGACATAGAGGAGTACTAAGAAGTTCTACATCCATTCATTGCCTGCTTTGTTAGTCACCTGTTACGGTTGATAGGTGACAAAATTTTACACTGAGGGTCCCTCAAAGCCAGAGAAGGCCGGACCTGTTCGAATCTACACAGATTCAAATGAACACACAGCCCTGAAAGACATGAGCCTGCGCAGAAGCAGATTTGAGAAGTTGTGTTCACTGACTTGTAGTTATAGTGGGAAATTTGTGTGTGAAAAAATTCTGCAGGTGAAAATTTTACACATAAGTTCAAATTACTTTTGTATGTGTGTAAAACTTTTGTAAAACAAATTATTTAATTGAACAAGATAAAAATGTTGCTAAACAAGTTCTCACCTCATAATTTAAAGGTGCACACATCCCAAATACCAGTGCAGATATTATTAAAAAAAAACGAGTTTTACGCATAGATTTTAGCTTGGTATTTAAACAACTACACAAAAAATAGGTAATATTTGTAATGAATTTGCAGTTTGTTTAATGAATGATGGTCGATTTGTCATGCCGATCCGACCAATGTCAGAGTGCACTGGTTTGCAACTGCCTTGCCTCAGTTGCAGGTGGAGCAGAGCAACGTGGCTGGGTTAATCTGATACTTTGCATATCAAACAGTGATATAAACCTTGCCTCCCACATTGAGCGGAGTTTGAAAAACAAGGCATAAAACAAAAACAACACAACTGCTCTAAGCATATAAATAACAAAGTTTCCTCTGCCCTTAAATACAGAGGGTGTGACTGCTACGGGAGCACAAACCCTTCTATTAGAGGAGTACAAACACCTCAGATTTTACAGCAGAACGCACGCAATACTGTGAAGCTATCTACAAGAACACAGGGAAGACTGTTCTTAAGAACTGCTGCATTGCTTCAATAAGTCTGCTATGAAGAGTGTGACCCCTTCTGCCATCATCGGCTGGGGAAAAGGCAAATGAATAAAATTAACAAGCAAATAAGAAGGCCTGCTCTCCTCTAGAACCACTGGAGCAGAGGTTGGTATGACATGAAAACTTTTATTCATCAATTCCATTAACAATTTACTTGAGGTTGTGTTCATGGACTGTTTTTGTTCCAGTTGAAGAAAAAGAAGCAATAAGAGGATCATTGGAGTATGGCAATCCATGTGTCAACACCTTTGCTGTAACTCCAGCTGTAGGAGTACATGTAGGATGTTATTTGCATTATTTAAATTAAATGACATCAGTTTTTTCCAACAGAAAGACACATACAGGTGCAACCTTTGGAAGCAAAAGAACAGTTTATGATATTCTTCAGAATCTTAAAATGGCATAGATTTTGATGATTATCGTTTAATATTTCTCCAACTCCTTTTACTTAAATTCTTCAGATTTAATATAAGTCTGACAGAAAAAGCCTTTATACATGTGGGACAAACGGTGGATGACCTCCCAACCTTTAACAAAATGCTTAGAAAAACTAGCTAAATTAAATATTTAAAAACTGCATCTGTAAAAAAGGAAAAGTTTTTCTTTATGTTTGGCTTCAGACACTAGCGCTGTTCAGATCTTTCTCGAGCTGCATAATAAAGCAAGACCTTATCTTTAGAAAGAGTCCTTTGCTCTCACCTTGCTCAAGTCCTCCCCCTCGTCTCTCTGCTCCTTCGAATGGACAGTCTCTCAATTTTTGACTCAACTGTGTGCTCCCCTCCTGGGATTGGCAGCAGCAGAAGTGCATCAGTAAACTGTGCAGGAGAGATGATGCCTGGGTGACAACCCTTGCCCCCAAAACATCTCTACCACAACTGACACTGCTCCCAAACCCCCATGGGTGCTGGGTGGAGGACCTCCTGTTTCGAGACCACTTTATCCTAGGGTTGGTGCAGGTTTTAAAAATCACAGCTGAGCATTCCATGTTGGTCAGAAAAAAAAACAGATCTGAGAGTATCTGCTGGTATCACCTTCTGTCCTCTAGTGCATAGCTCCTCCTTTTCTGAATTTACACATAAGAAAAGGATTTTAGGAGTAAATTAAGAGCCAAGAGAAGGGAGGAACTCTTCAAAGAAAAAAAAAATAAGATCTTCAGAGGAAAAGCAGAGTTGTTGCAGGATTCCAGGGATAGCAACACACTTCCTTTGTTAGGAAAGCTGAGTCCACAAAGACAAAAGCAGAAATCTTAAAACTGAAGAAACTCAGCAGATTTGAATGATGCAATCCTTCACTCGTCAATCTTTTAAGAAGCCACACTTTGTTTTCAAGGCTTGAACCACAGCTGAGAATAACAACAACTAAAGAACTACAGTAAAACAAACAAACAAAACAATCTTGGTTTAGAGAACGCCAAGGGTGAAAATCAAGAAAAGATTTCAAGTTTTTGTTGAAATGTTGCTCTTCGCAGCAAAACCTCAGTATGTGCTCTGTAAGACGATCTACTTTAACTGAGCTCACTTCAAATTAAAACCTCCCCTCCTCCAACAAAAAAGGGTGGTGCATACCCACACTGAAGGTCTGCAAAAGGAGTTCAACTGAGAGCAATCTCTCTTACACAGAGAAGAGGAGAGTTGGGGGACAATTTGCTCCTAATGGTTCAAAAAGGAAAAAAAACATGCAGAGAGGGAATGGATGATCAAAGATTAGCAAAACACATGCATGTTGTACATACAGTTGTGTTATGCTGTTTGATGTACACCAATAAGTGGACGATTTTCAAGGTTGAAATTAATGTAATATATCCTCCCCCATTACTTCTGTTTTTATGCTTCAACAAAGAATGCATGCTTGTGTGGACCCAATTTGTTTAATAAAACCATCAACTGACTTATAAGAGCCATATATTATAATGTGTTTGAGCCGGATTGATCAGATTTTATACTCAGCCTCTCTGAATGTTGGGAGAACGTTTGTTTTGTTTAATTGGTTGATTGATGTTACTTAATCAGAGTTGCAAAGTTACAATACATAGGCCAGGTCACTTAAGGGTCTGAAGCTGCTAATAAGATGGACACAATTTGTTCTCCCTGTGCGCCCCCCCAAAGCGTGGGTTTTGAAACATGGGTTGACCTGATAACAATTGGCATTTGGCTCCTTTCCAATTTGGACAAAAACCAGGGTCTGACCTCCTGCCGGCAAGCTGCACACTGGGATGGCGTTGATGATGTCATAATTGCGGCAGAACGCCCCCCCTCCAGTTGACTTCTATTGGTCATTATGTTGGAGGGATCAGAGCCTCCTTTTGTTTCCTTTCGTCCCCTGTCCTAATTCTTTTGTCACATCTACAGTATATAATCTCAGTGTTCTCCAGCATCAGTTAGAACTGAAGCTGCTTAAATATAGTTTATTTCCTTGTTTTAAGTGGAGGAGGGGATTTTCAGTGGTTTGGGAATTTGACAAATGTATATTTCTTGGATGTCTCTGTGAATGAGTCTTCTAAAAATGTATTAAAATGTACAAAACACCTTTACTCACTTGTCGCTTTAAGCTGTATGCAGCCACTTGTTAATATTTCGAAAATACTCATATGTAGCATTGTATATATATTCATATATACTATATTAATTTCACAGGCAGGGGGAAAGTCATGTGTGGAGCCACATCACGAAGGATGTAACAGGTGCTGGATCTCTACGATGTTAGTTAGTCAGGCCTCCAGCACCAGTAAGGCGAAAAACATCACAAACCTGAGGCAACGTCTGAAAAAAAAAAAAAATGTTGACACCATTCAGATAAAGTTGCTTATTTTAATTCTATGGTGTTCATTTTTTTGTCTTGAATCATATTTTTGGTGATTGAACTACAGTGGGACTGTGCATGTCCTGTTTATGTCCATATTCACTTTTTCTTTTTAATATTATGGTCAGTATATATTGGACATCAGCCAATATCGGATATCTTTTTTTTTAAAGCCCCCAATATAGGTATTGGCCTTCAGAATCCCATATTGATCGGGTTCTAGTAATTAGGGTTAGTTGTTTTTCAAAAGCTTTAGGTCTATGGCGGCAGCTCCTGCATTTAGCACTGTTAGCACACAGGCATCCAAGAGTGACTCGTCTACAACCAGCAACATGAAAGAAGTGTTAGAAGCATTTGGATATGGCAACAGCAACATTGACGATGCAAGTTAGGCAGCTGCATCAGTATGTTTGTCTGCTCCAGGTCAGTATAAGTAGCAACATAAGCTTGACCTATTTATGTAAAATCTGCTAACATGGATGTAGCTGTTTTGCTCGTACCCTGAACCCTAACCCATTGCCAACTAGTCAGAGAGGAAACAGGCTGTTGGACTGGGGTTAAGAAGAAAGTCTTGCCAATCCGATCCTTAAAGAAAAATAGAAACTTTAAGGTATGCTAGCTAAAAGGTTACCAAAACACATATCTTAAATATTTTAAGGTATTTTAAATAATTTCACCATTTCTATATGATTAATATTTTTAATATATTTCAATATACATCACAGTCTATAAACACAGCATTGATCACTGAGTGATTATCCAGGTTTTCATGTAGTTTTATGTGTTTTTGTTTTTCAAGGCTAATATTTCTTAAATGTTATGTTGGAGGATTTTTATAAACATTGCACGATATTTGGCATAAGTTTGTACAGGCATCTGTTGTGGGCATTCTTGGATGTCTTTCTAATGCATTTATTTTTCCTACATCTGGGCTCTTAAAGTGAAAATTTAATTATATCTGCAAATATGATATAGCTGGAATATCATTTGGTAAAAGGTTCCTCAAAAACATACTAGTAACCAGTTTATCTGACCTAACACCTAAATTACTGACAGTCAGCATCTTCTTTAAAAATGACAGTGTTTTGATAGGCCATTTTAGAACATAAAAGATATGCCAGAACACTTTGCTGGACTGTGGGATAATTAACACATATAAACCTGAACTGTGAGCCTTATCTCTGGAATCAAATTAAAAGAAGTGACATACCATTGCGAAGCTTGTTTCACGTTGGATATTTGAGTTGCATGTGAGAAAATGGAGCAGAGGATTTGCTTGTGCTCACCTTAATGACACTTTCTAGTCTTTTTTTGTAGACCAAAACGTTAATACCGATCAAAACATTAATACCGACGTAAACATTTCAAGGATGCCTGCAAAAAAACTAATTTCCTTAAAAAAAAAAAAAAAAAAAAAATGAAGACTAGGGCAGATTAGTGACTGAGGGAGAAGATTAAGTGACGTATTCAGCAGAACAACTGAGAGCTGGAACAGTGGTTTTGTTATGGACCACTGCTTAAGTTTTTAAGGACTAAGATATGGCTATGCCTTCACGTTGGGTTAAGGCCTTTTGCTTTAACCCCTATAAGCGTGGCGTTGGCATATGCAAGTTTCCTAAGGATCCAGTTCTGCTTTCAAAATGGGTGGAAGCAAATCTGCAAGAAAATCTAGAGCGTTAGATTGGCTCGATTTTTTTCTAGCTCTTTTATTCAAATCAGCCACCAGTGCATCCTCTATACAAATTTCTGTCCTCTTCCTTGATTAACAACTGATAAAGCACATTTTCTACTGCTCCACTTTTCTTTGGCTCACATGGTTTTTATTTCTGGTGGGAAGGGGCAGCTAGCCTAGCACTACTGTCGCTTCCTTCTGTGTCTTCCCTGATGCTTTCCTGACTCCGTCTAAATCTCTTCCTCTCCTGCTCTCTGTTTCAGATTTCTCTCTTTTAACAATATGGGTACATGAAATTGGAGGTGAGTGTCAGACAGTGGTGTAGTCTTTAGGTGGGATGAAAATGAAAAAGTTTCTCTCAGGTAAATATGGGTCTGACAAAGATGTATGCAGTAAAGAAGGCCTGGGAGGGGGTTTAGGCACCGTGGTATGTTTGGACAAATGTAGTCTGGGAGGTAAGAGTACCTTGTGAGATCTTCAAGGTGCCTGGGATTCTAGCTGGTCCAGTGAATCTCTGGGTCATGGGGTGGAGGGCTTCTCGAGTTTGCCCCAAATTGCCACTTAATGGGGAGTTCTTTGTGTTTTTGGATCTCTGGGGGTCCTTGCTATTTTTCGGCACTCGACAGGTATGGGCACTGAAAGAACTAGAGGAGGCCAGCTCCAAAGAGGCTAGATCTTGTCCCGAACTCTGACATCTAAATGTTATATCACTCAATACTAGGGTCTTAGAGTGATGGACAATGCATCTTCTGGACATGAGTGGGCACCATGTAGTACAGATAATTTATACATTTGAAATAAATGCTATTAAAACCTGGCTCATTTTTTCAATTTCTAAGAAAAGCTTTCATAGTAATACTTAAATCTGCAAGGAACATGTGGGATGGGCAGGTGACGTGACCTCCGGGCAAGCAGATAACTCCTCACCTACTCGTATTTAAAGGTGTCATTTTAGAGGAAAGGGTGCCAGAGTGTTGTAGGTAGTCGTAGCATGAATCTCCCATGCAGTTTGGTTTTAACACAAGGGTGCATCGAAATGCCCTTGCAAACTATTTCAACAGAGAATGTTAACGCTCACTGATACCTTCTAAAACCAGCTTGAAAAAGAAAGCAATTTCAGTATTGTATTCTCTACAACTGTACAGAAAATCAAAGCTGTTATAAACAGCATTTCAAATATTACTCAACTGAAGAAAAAGCCTTAAGGATTGCATGACAAAATTCCTTTTTATCAGTACCGAGAGGATTTAGTCAATTATCCTCTCGGCATTAATATTTATAATGCAATCATGACATACCCAAGACTGTATGAGCCCACAAATAAAAGCCTGGACAGAAACGTAAGAACAAGAACCCAAATATGAACAAACAAACACAGAATAAAAGGGGGAAAAAGCATTCCTAGAATGGGAGCTTGTGTGGACATGTTGGTGTCTTCTTAAACTTTTTTTTAGAGGCAGGAAATGCTGCAAAAGTTCAGACCAGAACCCGGAAATGAGGATCTATGTGTGACCGGAAGGGGTTGGGGGGGCCTTTGGTGCAAACTCTACATAGAAATGACAGGAAAAGTGCCTCACGGAGGGTAAAGAGGGGGAGATGAATACAGTTTCATTGATTACTCTCCAACTAATGGGAACAGGAAGGATGGAAGGAGGGGATGGAGGTCATCACCTTTTTGTGGGGGTGGGGACTTAAACCTCACAGTGGGACAATGTATGCCTTTATATGTACACTAGAAAACCGTTACATCAGCCCTTCACCCCTTTACTTAAAACAAATTTAAAATATTTCAATATACATGTTTTAAAACAATACAAGGGTCTCAAAACCAATCAAATCAAACAGTTTAATTTCAGTTTAGATCAATTTTGCCCCTTGTGTTAGCAAAAAGGGCCCCTTAATGACTTGTATAGTCATATGCTAACCTACATAGTGAAAATAGTCCTACCAGTTCTCTTGGCCAAGCGAAGACTGAGGAGGGGAGATGAGGGAAGTGAGCGACTAAATCCCTCCATCATCTTGATGTCTGAGGCGTCCGAATCAATGCCGCTGCCATCTGTTGGTAAGCAGGATGGATACACATCAACGTGGAAGAAAAGCTACTTTGATAAAAACTGAAGGAAATATGCATAGATTAATCCTATTAGACAGCACTGTGTAAAACTATATATACCCTTCAGGGCCTGTGTCAAACACATTTTTAATAAAAACAATCCTAGACTTCTCAAAGTCTAAGATTTTTCTTGAATTTTATCAAGGTGATCTAGGTGTTAGCATCATGACTCGGATGTCTTAATCTAATTTAAATTATATATAATCAGTAAATTCCTCTCTACTGATTAAGAGGAGCCCTTTTTTTCCCGTAACAACCAATCACAGCCCTTTAAAGACAGCATCACACTTAGCAATGGGTTATACACAACCTCACTTCTAAGATAAACATTTCTAAGCCCTCCTCTCAGAGGTGCTTACAACAGCTAAAACTCCTTGCAAGGCATTTTTGGCCCAAGATTTCGTTACCAATAAAGGCACAGAACCATTTCAGAGAATATTGCTAAACAGAGAGCATTATGAAGAAAAACAAAAACAATCGGAAGGTGATGAGAAAAACATGCAGGTGGGAAAATTTAACTACAAGTTTGCTCCACAGGCGAGGGACCTAAAAACTAAAAGATCTTCCTCCACCTCTTCTTTTACACAAGTTATAAAAAAGTGCAGCCCATTAAATACTTTTTTGATGCACTGTACTGAATGAGGAAATAGCACACTACGCTATTAAATTCTGAATTTAAAAAAACGAATTTTAAGATAGTGACAATATTCCCATTGGGGGGCAGAGTGAATCCGTTCATGAGGAGAAAAGGTTTTATAATTGTTCTGCTTAAAGTGGCTGCACATTGGAGTAGCTCTGCTAGCTTGACTGATATTCTTTTTTCATTTTCTAGAGTTTTTTTTTTTTGATTTTGTGTTGAATGCTTGTGAAACTGGAAGTTTTTTTACTGATATTTTTGTTTTCCTTTTTGGATACTTGTTATGATTTGTAACCACAGCAACCATAGTAAGTTGACTTTTACACCCAGGAGCAGCTAATTAACCTCTCAAAAGCTGAAGTAATACATTAACTACTACAGCAAGTACCAGCTGAGTTGAAAAGGACATGCTGGGGATGCAGAGTAGGAGCAAGGAGAAGAGAGAGAATCAAGAAATGTAAGCCACCTCTTCCATCAATCATTATGGGAAATATGAGATCTTTAGGAAGCAATAGCAAAGAGCCAGCCAGAATATCAGCAGGGCAGCATTATGTGTTTTACTGAAACATAGCTGCAGCTTCATATCTCGGACTCCAGCATCTACTGTGAACAACAGATTGTGTCATCCAAGACATGCTACAGTGAACAATGGTCACTGCAGCCAAGATATTAAGCTGTTGGCAGTTGGTTTCCGAATATATTATTTTCCCAGAGGTCTGTCAGTAACCATTTACAAGATAGGAGAAAGCAAGGAAAGCGAAGTGTCATCAGCGATGAAGAAGATCACAGGTTTCAAGCAGATGGATGATCAGACAGTTGGAAGTCTGGACAGAGCCAATGGACTCAATACATTCTTCAACAGGTTCAATTCAGGATCAAGCTCAGCATCTTTCTCTTCAGCCCACAGTCGCATGGTCACCCTGCCCTCCTCTGCCATTGGCTCGTCTCCTTCTATAACTTTGTTGTCAGCCAAATCAGAAGATGCTGCTGCTCCCTCTGCCTTTCACCTGCCTGTCTGTGGAAGTCAAGTGAAGAGGCAACTGGAGAGACTGAATCATAATAAGTCTCCAGGTCCTGATGGTTTCAGCCCCAGAGTCCTGAATGTCTGTGCAGAGCAGCGCTGTGGGATCCTACAGCACCTTAGTCTGACCCAAGAGACGGTTTCAGTGATCAACAAGCTAATAAAGAAGACCAGATCTGTTCTAGGAACTCCGCTGGAACCTCTGGAGATTAGAACAACAGCATTAGAAGAACTCTTCACAAAGTGAAGATTATGGACAACAGTGAGCATCCTTTTCAGAAGATTTGTAAACAACAAAGTGTCTTCAGAAAGATGCTTCCCAGATCCGGTGCAAGAAAGAGACAGAAAATCCTTCCTGCCTACAGCTATCGACGCCTATAAAAACCTCATAAAAAAAGAGAGTTGTTACAAAATTTTATTTCCCTTTGGAATTAAAAGTGTTTTTGTATAGAATCGAATAATTTTACAATTACGTACATCTATCCCTGGATCTCATGGTTTAGAATCATGTTCAAATCCCATAAAATATGTTGAAGTTCATGATTTGGACATGTTAAAATAGGAAAAATGTTTAAAATGTCAAGTGGTGTAACAAACTGTCAATGAAACCTGTGATACACAACATTCAAACATCGCAGTGACTGTTTTACACTGGGTACAGACCATTTTTGTTCATTTTGCGGCTCTTGCCTCCCAGCAGCATCTTCAGGCTGTTTCGGAACATAGTTGCAGGTTAATACACTTTTTGCTGACACCCCCTAAGGAGAGAAGAAGACAAAGAACTCATCAGTTCATTTTAAAGGAGGGACAAAAACATTGATAACTTTCTGCAAAGTTTAAAAAAAAGTAAATTTAGTAATGACCAGCTTGGACCATCGTCTAAAAGACCATGCAATTTTATGCCTCAAGCCTTAACAGATTTATTTGCAGAGTGCAAAATGCTATCTAAAGTCTGTAATAAGATTTCACAGCACAGAAGGTATTTTCAAGCATCGACACTCTTTTAAAAAGTCAAATGGGCAGCTGTCGGTTTATCATTTACTAAAATTCTTCCCCTGTAAAAATAGAAAACTTATGTTGATTGTGTTGCACACATGCCTGTTTCCCAGGTCTGCAGAGCAAAAGCCACTGAAAAACAATATCTGCCCTGAATCAGACCTGATTATTTTAAAATATTTCCCAGTTTTATCAATGTAAATAATACATGAATAATAATAATAATATATAATAATAAGGAATGAATGAATGAATGAATGAATGAAATCCTATACGGATTGAGAAAATCCTAAGGAGTGGCTGTTTTCCTTATACACACTATTATCTCACACTAAAACAGTTGTATCATTGACTTTGCTTCACACTTGTTGGCTTCTTGCTTTTAAAACTTTACATAATACCTTAACCCAAATATATAAAACTTGTAACACTTAATAAGATTGTTTTTATGTAAACAGGGATTTGTCCAGCATCCTTGGTATCTCTGTTTTCAAATAACGGTTCATGAACAACCTTGAAATAGTTCTATTTACTGATCTCAGGTTCATCACTGTAATAAAAAAAAAAAAGCAATTAACAGACCACTGGCAAAATCTTGCTAAAAATGCAGCCGGAAAACTAGCATATTTTGACGCAAACAACCTCCGTTGAGTTTTTAGCTAGGGATAACTTTGGGAGAAGGAGGATTCTGTTAGAACGCCTTAAAGTCAAAACTAGCTGTTTTTGAATCATGTAGCTACCTGTTTACTGAGGATTCGCAAAGGCGCTAAGTATAGTCAAGGTCCCCTGAGGTTCCTGCTAGATATACAAATGTAAGGGACGGGTCCTGATGCTTTCCAATCAATGATCTGGAGCGACGCTACCAGACCATGACCTCCAGGTACGAGAAAAGGCAGCACCGCTGTTTGCATCTGGATTGCTTCTCCACATTCCAACAACAACAAGCAGCACACATTGTAAGATGCCATCCAATGTGTGAACTGTTTATGAGCAAATGTTGCACATTACTTTTGTTTGCACCTTGTGATTTGGGGAAAAAGTTAAACCAGTTTGATATAATGGAAGTAGTGTTTATTTTAGTGACCAGTTCAGCCATGGCTCTCCATGGAGATACTGCTACTCACAACAAACAAGGAGGCATGTAAAGTGAGTCACTACCAGTTATACGCTATGATTGTTCAGTTAGGTTGAACACATAATACATGTGGTGCATCGGGGGATCAGCATAGAACTGCCATAGATAGAATGTTTGGCATCTATGGCAAACGTTTGGCAGATCATCTCCAAGTTCTAATCTTTCACAATCTAATATCACCATAAGCACACCCCTGCTTCCACTGACAGTAGCTAGGAAACTTGTTCCTTCCTGGGCGAGTGAGGGCAGACCACCCAGTTGGCACAAAGCAGCTGAGGTGAGGTTGTGCTGAGAAACGCAAAACCCTTTTAATGTTGGTTATAGAAAGTGTATTATTTAACGGTTTATTCAAAAATTTGACACCAACATCTACCACTGCTGCCTGAGCTTGACCAAACTGCTTCAAACTTGTTTCTGCGTTTTAACAGGAAGAAACCTCCAGCTGAACCAGGCTCGGTGTGAGGCCAACCGGTGTTCAAGGAGATAGAAGCAGCCATATAAAAAAGCACAACACAAAAGGTGTGTTATAGCTCAACGGGTTGCCCCACCCGGGAAAGACACAGCCAGGCAGGCAGGCAAGCTCCAAGCCAGTTTCCATGTCAGGACGGAAGAGAGCAAATACAGTTAGTTACAGTAACAGAAACACCGAAAAACAGGCCAAGCTCTAATAACCATAAACAAAGGTGTTGATGGCAGCAGTCCAGCTGACATTTCTCTCCTGGTTGGAGCCACAGCCAAAAAGGAACAGACCAGATGAAGCTACTATGATAAGAATAAAAACAGAGAGAGCATAAAGTCAGAGGTTGAACTAACAAATACTGCAAAATAGGGAAATAGAGATAAAATGAAGCATAGTGACGAAAAGTGGTCCCTATGTCTTCCAGCAGTCTAAGCCTATAGCAGCACAACTATACAGATAGCTCAAGGCAATGTAAGCCAACTATAAGCTTTAGCAAAAAGAATAGTTTAAGCCTAGCCTTAACGTAGACAGGGTGTTTGACTCACATACTAAAACTGCTAGTTGGCTCCAAAGGAGAGGAGTTTGATGGCGAAAAGATCTGCCACCCGTTCTATTTTAGAAATTCTTGGAATTTCTAAAAAAGTAAACATGGAGACTGAGAGTGGAGTTTTATGTTAGAAAAAAAGGCATGCTTAGATCCCTGATATAACATGGACCTTAGTTATTTAGGGCCCACTTTATCAAATGATGGAGTGGAAGTGCTCTTAATAGGTTTTCAGGTAGCTTTTAAAAAAGCCATTTTAATTTAGTCCTAAAAGGACTCTTTCACAACCCTACCTCTAACACAGACTGCCTCTCTACCTACTCCACCGCACTGTCTGCATAGCTCCTATTATCCCACGCTGTCATTCTTTAATAGGCAAATTAGTATTTTGATCACATCATCCTTTTCATAAATGTTGTCCTACTCCAAGTTATATAGGCTTGAAGGCCAACTACCAATTAAGTAAATCAGGCAATGTGCATCTCTGTAATGAGAAGGAGTTTGGTCTAATTACGTCATAACCCTATATAAGGTGTGCTTAACTCTTAAGGCCACTTCCTTTCCTTTAGCAAAATGGCTCAGCAGAGAGATTTGACAGACTCTGAAAAGTCAACAACATGGCCCCCTTGTTCACACGATGTGAACCCCATAGAGAACCTGAGGTCCCTCATAAAATGTGAGATCTACAGGGAGGGAAAACAGTCCACCTTTCTGAACAGAGTCTGGGAGGCTGTGGTGCTGCTGCAGCAATGCTGATCAGAAACAGATCAAGCAACTGACAAAATCTATCGATGGAGGCTTTTGAGTGTCTTCAGAAAGAAATGAGGCTATATTGGTCACTCAGTTGTTTTTGGTTTTGTTTTAGAATGTAATAAAAAGTTTGTTTCAAAATTTTGTGTCATTGATGAAAATAAACAAGTGAGATAGATATACATTTCCTTTTATAAAGTTACTTAATAATTCTGAACAATCAGGAATAGAATAAAAAAAAACTGATAAATTCAGCTGTAACAGATGAAAGTGTTGAACCTAGGAATATATATATATAGATATGTGTATCAATATAATCGTTTTTCTTTTTTTTATGCTTCAAATAACATTTAACAGATGAAAACTGTAATTCTATCTAAATATAACTGAAGCTATGACCTGGATAAAGCTTTCGGCATTCCTATGTTCAACAGATTCCCAAAGAGGGAACCAGTATGGGAAATATCAACACCTCCTTCAGATGCTACGCCTGGATGATGGTCAGTTTCTTCTTCTTTCTGTCTGTCTGCTTCTGTCTCCTTGAACCCCAGTCTTCCTCGGCAGATGGCCGCTCACACTAAGCCTGGTTCTACTGGAGGTTTCTACCAGTTAAAAGGGAGTTTTTCCTCTCCACTGTCGCTACATACATGCTTGGTGTGAGGGATTGCTGAAGAGTTAATGAGTCGATGTTTCCTTAGATAGAAAACTTTGAACCAATGTGATTTGATTGAATTGTGTAAAGTGCCTACATTTTGTTTTGCACATTTAGCATACAGCAGGATGAGATATTATATTAGCCCAAAAAAATAAAATAAAATAAAGTTTAGTGAAATCCCTGTTCATTTTTTTTATTTTTATAATATTGATGTGTTATAGCAAAAAGGTTCTCAGTGTCTTCATATTATGTAGGGGGGCAACAGTTCGGTCTGTGTACACAAACCCAGTTGTTTCTCCTATTTTCCTTGTTGGGTTTAAATTATAAAACAAATGATAGATGCATTCAAAATGATGAAGGAAAAACAATCATTGGTCTAATTGATTTACAGATTATAATAGATTTCATTTTAAGCCCTGCATAGATTTTCTTGTGCAACGATAAGGTGCGAGCAGTTCACGATTGCAAAGCGTGCAGCTAGAGGGAACATTGCTCAGAGTAGAGCCACTTCCATATCGAGAGGAGTTGAGGTGGCTCTGAGATCTGTATGCCCACAGTATGCTTCCCCTGGGAGGGGCTACAAGCATGTCTCACCTGGAAGCCTAGGAAACGGCCCATGAACTGTAGATGATGAGACAGGACTAATTTGGAGATGTTAGTGTGCTAACATTAAGTTGCTAGTTTTGCGTTACACTGCAATTTTAAAATATGAACTCCTTTCTCCAAGAATTGCTGCAACTATAGAAACATAAAAGCTAAGCTTAAAACGTGAAAGCGTAATTCAGCAGGTATTTTTTATCATATTCTTTTCCTGTCTGTACATTAATATTGTATTAAATCATATCAATATCATTTCTAATGCCCTATTAATCAAAATGTTGTGGGTTTTTTCCCAGCAAATAGGCCAGTGTAGTGTATTTAGGGGTAAGGGGCAGTTGGGCTAAAAAAAAAAAGTCACTGTCACACTGAAGACCAGGTCAATACGGCAATATTTCATGAGCGTATTAGCGCTTTGACTGACATCTGGGCGTCCTTCCCAAAGCATTTCAGCACAGATACTGGTTACGCTGAAACTTTTATGTTGACAATTTTTCCAATACCCCGATTTTTCATTTCCATAACAACCTCAGAAAGGCTTTTTAAACACATTTAGCTCTTTATTTTCACTCGAGAGAAGCTCAGTGGAAAAGTGAAGCCCACGTCATTAAGACTCTCATTGGTTCGGCTCAAAAAGGAAGGTGAACATGCTACAGCCCAGACAGCAGAGGGCAAGCTTTAATTTAAAACAATAAATGATGGTTTGCTTGGTGGTGCTTTGTTTGTTTTGGAATGAATAATATCAAAATTACCCTTTCCCTTGGAAAACAAATCTCTAACAGTTTCCTGTCTGTCCTAAGCAGCATCAGCTTTAAAAGAATAGAACTTATACAGTGGGCTTTTTTCCCCAGATAAAAATTATACGGGGCCATATTCTGCACATGTGTTTGTAACAATATTAAATAAATCCCAGTTGACAGTGAGAGGTGACCAATCACACTTCCTCTTGTGCCTCTTCCTGCTGTCACCACATTCACTGAGCAGGGATTGCAGCAAGGTCATTGACTCAGTACAATAGGTGGGCTTCCTTACATTTATTACATCTGTCCAGTTGGGATCAGAAATTTACCAAGAATAACGTGAACATTTAAGATCAGATTCTGTATAACTGTAATTTAATTAGGTGTGTTATACTTGAAAATGCCTTAATCATACGTGTTAAGAACTGAAGGGAAAAGAAGTGAACTAAATCACTGCACATAATCTACCATAACTTACACATTTTATGTTGTTAGCTCATATGATGAAGTGAACTGGAACAGTGGGGGGGTGGTTTAAGTGAGGCAGACTTCAACCCCAACAATGAAGTGCAGTACAGTAGATTAATATGGGATTATGCTCTCTATGCTCTACTACAGTCTAGGGAGAAAGGGTGGCGGAATACAAAGGAACATGGTAGAAATATTGTTAACTTTGTTTTAGATTCAGCACAAACATGTTTTTTTTATGATTTCAATTCCCTAACAACTCAAAATGAAATTCTAGCGAGTGGGCAGACTCAGCACTATTCCGTGTGGAAGATATCCCTTCAGTGGGGTTTTGTTTCCTGTCAAAACAACTAGAAATCTCCAGCAGTTTCACAAACATCCGGTCCAGTCCAGCTATGGGTCTATTTCCAGTCTTCCCAACACTACTGAATTGTATTAGTGACGTTTTTAACCACAGGTGAAATAGTGCCACGGAGACCATGTGGAAATTCTTGTACAATCTTAATATATTTGACGCACATTGAGAGCCGAGGCTTCCTGCAGTGATTATATGCGGATCTATCGAGCTCAGCATACAATGACTATTAGAAAACAATACCGTTGTCCAAAAAAAAAAACACTAATAGCAGGCTAATACAAATAGTGTTCAATTCGATATGATCAAAACGATTTCATTATCAACATGTACAAAGGCGTGGCATTTAGTGTTTTGATGATTTCCAACGATGTGATGGAAGATTCGTGTTGAAGTCCGTTTGAAACCACAGAGATCGAGACTTTTAACACATTCCCTCGGTCAGACGTCGGTTAAACACAAACACAGAGAGATACAGTTAACCCACCTCACGCGATGTTTTCCTTCCATTCACAGGCGAGAAAAACGTCTGACTAGTAGATAATAGGTCGGTCACGGCTGTGCTGATTTCCAGCCCTTGGTGTGTCCTCCCACGTAAATACACATAATCACACATAAACCAGCGGAATTCGAGGTAAAATATAAGCTGGATTCTCGCCTCTACATCCTTCACCTTTTTTTCAACGGCTATCAGTGTAACATTTACAACTGACGGATGGTGATATGACGTCTCCTTAATCCCCCTTTGCCGCCGGTAAGCAGAAGCTGTCGTCTGAATAGCTCGTGCGCCTGATCGGCGGGTGGCACTGAATTATTCATGAGTGGGACGTGGACAGCCAGGCAGCTGATCTGTGACTATAGGCCACAGGCCACATTTTGGACGCCATCTGGTGGCGGACACCCTTAAACACATTCACGAACAGCAATGTACCTACGGCCAGAGCTGTCTGAAATAATGAATCTATATACATTAATTGATTTTACAAATAAAACTATTGTCATTATATTAATATGATAAATAATTGTACTTTTCAACCAGTCATATTTTTTATATAATACATCAATTTCTTATTTTCTTTCTGCCCACACA
>JAUZNJ010110577.1:0-20147 GCA_034780135.1 Jordanella pulchra | reverse complement strand
CGTCACTATGACGTCACCGCGACTAGTCGACATCGACTCGACTATTATCATGATGTAGTCGACCTTAAAAAATATGTTGTCGTTCAACCCCTAGTAGAAAGTCGTCTATCTGCCATTCTGTTCTTGAAAAATAATATTTTTAAGATGTCCATATTCATATTTATTCAAAAATCCCAACAGAATACACTGAACTGAACAAACACTGTACAAATGAAATTAAAATGCTCAATTTTCCTGCCTGTTTTTTTGTGTTTAGATTATTGTGAGATTGCCCCACTAATGCTCTTTATTCTGAGAGTAGAACTGAAAACTGATGAGCTGTTTATGTTCAGACTTGCTGCAGAGCAAATGGCCAGAGAGGTGGCAGAAACCCGCCTTCGCCTCCAGGAAGATCAGCTGGCTCAGCTACAGGAAGAGCTGAGGAGGGTCTCAGAGAACCTACCCCAGTCTGACTCATTTCAATCGGTACGCAATAAAAACACTGCAGCTAATTCAAAGTAACACTTCTATCCAAAGCATATTTAATTTGTAGCCTTTCTCTCTTTAGGATGTGATAAACCTGCAGGCTCAGCTGGCTGAAGCCACTATGTTATACCGGCGCCAAGAGGAGGTTCTCCACCAGCGAGAGCGGGAGCTGACAGCCCTCAAGGGGGCGCTGAAGGAGGAGGTGGAGTGCCACGACCGAGAGATGGAGGCTCTAAGGGAGCAGTTCAGCCAGGACATGTCAGACCTTCGAAAAAACATGGAGGAGTTCACACAGGTGATTTTCAGGCAGCCACCTCTTTGTTTTAGCTCATAGGATGTTTTCTTGAATATCCCACAGGTTACCATGCATCAGGTATTCTGCATAGTGCCTAGATAACAGAGCTATATTAGCAATAGAGGCCCTTCTCATCTGTTTGTAATTTTCTCCAAACACCTGGATCTTCATCAACATGTATTTCCTTCTCTTCCATTTCTATTATTATTAACCCAAGACATATTTCTTACTATTAAACTTTAATGACAGGGTATGTTGGCATCTCCAAAAAAAGTGCTATTATCTGGGTCTAATCCAGCAAACACGAAGAGCATTTTGTGAACCTTTAAGTCTCTTAACCTCACTGAATTATAGTAATTTATGATTGTACATAACTGACACATATACTTGGTTAAATATATGTGTACTGAAGCGAAAGGTGTAGAATTTCTTGTTTTGTTACACAAGGATGTGGTAAATTAATTTTGTGTAATTCATGTCTTTTCTTTTTTTTTTTCTATTTTCTAACTATATCTCCCGCCGTTGATCTTTGAGTGGAAGTTTAATTTTCCATCAAACTTTATGGGTGCCCATTGGGTTAACCAGAAAAATGATCTCCTTTCTTTCACCACTCCTGTGGTGTCTCTGCTACCTAAAGAATTTATTATGGCTGATTCTTCATTAGTGCAGACTGAGCATCTGCATAGTTTAGCATGAGATTAAGCATTTGCTTAGAATTTACACACTGCAGTGCTATCTATATATAGTACATCAGTCAGATAAAACATTATAACCAGTGGCAGATAAACGCGGTAAAGCTGTTAATCCGTTCAGTATATGTGATTTATTAGGCAAAAACAAAACATTTGTCTCTCGATTTGGACAATTAACATTTTTTTTTTTTTTAAAGTTTGCAACTTACACAACTTCACCTCTTAACTTCTAGGTGGTCGTTATCTTAAGGGGTCCGGTGGGTTTCAAGTGACCAGAAGGAAAATTAGACAAGAGGCTATGATATAATAACTAGTCTATTCATCGCAGCAATTTAGCATTCAGCCAACAAGATCATAGACCTGTCCTATATATATGTATGTGTGTGTGTGTGTGTGTGTGTGTGTGTGTGTGTGTGTGTGTGTGTGTGTGTGGTTTTACATCAATCAAATATGTTTATTATATGAGAGCATAATGGATAATGGTGTGATTTCTGTCCTAAGTTTGTGGTTAAAAATAGTCAATTGTGTCTTTAAAGCTTCAGCAGCAGCATTTAATAATTCATTTATTTTGATCTCTTTTCACATTTGTTAGTGTCAAAAGTGTTTTAGCTGAAGTTTTTGCACAGGTGCAGTGGTGAGAGACAACTGTCAGGTTCTTCCTGACGGTCTGCATGACTTATTAAGGGCATATTAGCTTTGGCTTTGATGTTGCATCTGGCCTCATTATATCTCCAGACTTTTTCCTTGTCAATTCTTTTTAATGCATCAGCTCACGCTCAACATTCAAACCCCAAAATAAGTGGGTCTCTTGAGGTCAGAGCAGAGTGAGAGAAAAAGAAAACTTTGCAAGTTCTCATTGCAAGAAAACTTTTCTCTTTTAACGAAAAGTTTTGTCTTCTGTCGGTGGGGTATTTTTGGAGAACTGCAGTTTTGGGGCATGAAGGGTAGAATGTGGAATAGTTTAATATTAAGATCCTAGAAGCAGTAACGGATGTGTCAAAAAAGCAACCAGAGAGAAGTGGATAAAAAAACTGCAGCCTGACTGCAAGAAACCTTCTTTTATTTATTCATTTTTTTTTGATGAGCTGATTTTTTTTTGGTGGAAGTAGTATAAAGGAATGCACAACATATTTGTTATCTTATGATCTTATTCCTACTGCATAACTCATTTAAAATGCATACTAATAAAGCTGCTACTCTACATGCCCCAATATCAAGTTCCTCCAAGAAGTCTGACGTGATTTTCTTTTCTATGTTATGTTTTTGGTTTTTTTCGGTGTGATCAGTCACAGGAGCTGATCGAGGAGGAGCGTGAGAAGGTGAATGCTTCCCTGTTGGCTCTGGAAGAGGAGCTGGAGAGCAGCAGAGATCAAGGGGAGCAGTGGAGGACAGAGCTGGAGGCGACCACACAGAAGCTGCACAACACCAGAGAGGAGTTAGTGTCTCTAAATCATCATCATAATAATAATAAAAATATTAAATAGCAGAGATATTTTATCTTTTTACTGTGTGAAAATGGATGGATTCTGAACTCATTTTACATACAACATAAAGATGTTTAAACAGAAATCAAATCAAATGATCACTTCTAACCCTGGAATATATTTTACAGTATCTTAAAAAATAAAAGCTGCTTTATTTTAAATTCCCATTGCAACGATTATTAAAACCGTGAATGTATACATTTATTTGGTAACAAGAATCAAGTGTTTGTCAGACTTTTAAAAATTATATTCATCATGACGTTTTCTTTGTTGTTAATGTTTAAGCTATGTGACTGCATTTTTGATTTAGCAGGAATGGAGGAGAGTCCAGCAGCCAAACGTGAGGAAAAATGTTCTCCTGCTTTGGTTTGAGTAGATTTAGTTAAACTGTGATCAGAACCTGTGATTTATTTATAATGGGTTATAAGCAACCTCCACACTTTATAACCCCTGTCAAAATAAGTAAAAAGGCTTAAAAAATGTATTTTGGAAAACCCTGAGAAAAAAAAAACACAGGATCTGTATTTTTGTTTATTTGTTTGGTAAGAGGATGAACACCTTGTCAAAAAATGCTTCTTTTTTGACCTAATTTTTACTCTGCATAGAGACCTGCACCAAATCCTCTTTTCTCTGAGTTCTCAGGTACTTTGGCGTTCTAGATCCTTTACTCTACCTAAGAGTGGGTTCTATGTGCCTTTCCTCTTATGATCCTAAGTTAAAAAGTTAACCATGTCCTGAGGAAAAAGTTGGATCTTCTGGGATTTTTGGAAAACTGCAAATGTACATTTAAATAATGGTTAGACAGAAGAAGCCATACCACACATATCACCATTCACTGAATGTCATTTTCTCTTGTATGGCCTTTTTTGAAGAGCTACTATTATGACTAAGAGAAATTGGGTACTGTTACAGCATTATGTAACATGCTATTGACCCTTATTTAGATGTTCATAGATGGTATTCAACATTAAAAAATTATAATTAAAAGTCTAAAGAAATTTAAGAATTGGTTTACTATGTCCTGGATTACTGATAATCTTCACAAGAATGAGTAAGAAAAAAAATGCCTCAGTCACATTTATTAAATAGAATAAAAGTTTTGTGTTAAGAAATTTGTGCATTTTTTTTTAAAAGAAAAAAATTCTTAACTTCTTTTTAAAAAGACTTTCAGTGTAAGAATCTAAAATAAATAATAGATTTTACTGGGTTATCAGTAAGTGTGTAGAGTGCTGTGTTGATCATTAGATGAGTGAACCTTTACTAACAGTGGGCTGATATGAACGAAAAAAATCTTTTTAGTGCTTTGGAGAGAATTCTGCATTCATCCTAGCTCTGTTGATTTATAAACTTATAAACTTCTCCAAACCAATCACTTCCGTTTATCTGCCCTTTTTGATATAATATTAAATACATTTCTTATGCGTCATAGATGGAATAAAATATCTAATGGAAGTTTTGAACAAGCATACTTTTTTTGTGTGCTTTAAAAAACATAAAAATCATTTAAAAAGGAAATTCTTCCAAACTCATTTGATTGGTTATGAATTAAATTTGCTGTTTTGCAGTATTTTATTAGAAAGTCAAAGGTTTCCTCTGACAACACTTACCTTTTCAGTCTTTTTCTAAGGCATCTTATATATTTAAAATGGTAAATGAGGCCTGGTTCTTATAAGGAAGAGCTCTGGAGTTACTTCCAAGTATCTGAGTTTCCATCTGTACTAGACGGACTTGACTTTGCTTGGAAACAACCATTTAATCTTTCTCAGGTGGATGAGTAAAAGCTGTTGCCTTTCTAAGGTTACTCCCTACCTACTTTTTGAAATTGTGTTAAAACATCTCTGCATGCTTCAAAGCAGCCAGGTGCTGCCTTTCTAAAGACAATTAAAGTAATTAGGATTAGTTAATTGGGTACATTTGCTTTTTCTTTATTTCCTCTTAAATATGCATTATGTTGGGCGTGCAGGTGGTGCAGTGGTTAGTGTGCACGAGCCATATACGGAGGCCTTAGTCCTCGACGCGGCCGACCCAGGTTCGAATCCGGCTGGTGGTCCTTTCCCGCATGTCTCTCCCCCTCTCTCATACCCCCTTTCCTGTCAGCCTACTGTCAGAAAAACGAGCCACTAGTGCCATAAAAAGCTCAAAAAAAAAAAATTTTTTTAAAAATATGCATTATGTTTTGATAAAGCTCTCTGTGTATCTTATTGGGACCCTTTCTTGCTTCAAATCACAGCGGTTCAATGTTTAGGCTGATTAGTATGCATACAATCCGGTTTTCTTAGTGCTATTTATAGCTTTAAGAGATTTAAAGTTATATAAAACCCTTTCACCTTTTGTCCACAGACTAAAAAAGTCTCTTCTGGAGAAGGAGAAGTTTGAGAGCTCCCTGAAGGAACTTCAGGATTCCTTGGTTTCCATGAAGAAGTTCAAACCTTCGTCTGACGATACCGATTATTTAAAAGAGGTAATTTGGACAGCTAAATGATTACTCTCATTATGTGGGTGAATTTGTCTTTTTATCTTATTTTAAACTAAGCAGTTTCCTTTTTCAAATCTGCCATCAGCTCAACAAAATGTTTGGCTTTTTCTTTTTTATTTATGCACACATAATTCATGTGGAACACATCTTTAAGCACCTCTACCCTCTTTATTCAGATGCATTGTTTGTCTCTGATTACTTATCCCAAGGAGCTTCAGCGTTGTCATGACAATCTGGAGCGAACCCGTGCAGATCTGGACAGACGAAAGGGCGAGATAGAGGAGAAAACCAAAACACTTGAAGCCCTGAAGAAGGCGAGCGGCGAGAAGGAGGCCGAGCTTCTGTCGGAGATTAGCAAACTGAAGGAGCAATTGCAGAGAGAAAAGGATGAGCTGGAAAAGGCCCTTGAGGGGGCAAATGAGGTGAAGCATCATCGTATTTCCATGGAAAACAAACAACACTGATGATATCATTTTAAGGATGTAAATAAGACCGTTTTGCTGTTTGGAAAAACAGAAAAGAAAGAAGTGCCAAAAATATACAAAAAGCCACAGCTTAGCATCTCTTTCACACTTCTTTTTTTTCATTGCTCTCTACAGGCGTCTGTTACGTCTGCAGGAAAGACTGTGGTGGACAGCGGCACCAACCAGGAGCTGCAGCAGGAAAACAGTCGCCTCAAAGAGAGGCTGGCCCGCATGGTACCGTTTAATGCCAAGAAACAAAAAGAGATCAATGGAAAATTCTTTTAGCACAAATATACTTTAAGGAACAAAAAAGGTCCTCCTACATGGGCTTTATGTCAGCTTAGAAACACAAGAAAGATCCAGAGAAAACTCTATGCTATGCTTGTCATAGCATTGAGTTTTCATTGGTTGTCACATTACAAACAAAATGTTTATTTTGGGGATTATATTTAATTTCACCTAATTACGAGGTAGTAGGATACAAGTTTATCAGAATTTAAAGGAAGTTGGCTAAATGCATCTGGCTTTTAAAGCTTTAGAAAAAAAACATTTGTTTAAAAATTCTCAAGCTGCCTCATATTGAATGAGGAGTATCTTTATTTTTTACTCTACAACTCTGCATCTATATTCATTTTTTGTTGTTTTTCCTAAACTACCAGTAAATGTATTTTTCTAAAGCTTGTTTCTTCTCTTGCTTAGCAAACAAGGCTTCAGTCCAGCATGCCGCGTAGCTCAGATGCTGAGGAAGAGCTGGAAGCTCTGGAAGATGAGAACCGCTCCCTGAAGTCTCAGCTGGAGGAGGCCAAGAGGGCCGCCAGCCGCCTGAGCAAAGAGCGGGACGACCTGACCCGCCGGCTGGAGGAAAGAGACCTGGAGAGGGATGCGCTGAAACGTGGGAAAAGCGACCTAGAGGAGCAGAAGCGGCTGTTGGACCGAGCTCTGGAGAAGATCAACAAGGAGGTTGGTGTAAGGGGAGGGGTTAAGTCATGACTAAATGCTTTTAGCGCCTTCATTTCCTCTCCTCCTGCTCTCAGATGGAGTTGATGATGGGAGATTCTCGTCAGTCGGTGGCCACCCTGCAGACACAGCTGGATGAATTCAGGGAGAGATCGAGGAAAGACCTGCTGGAGGCGCAGCGTAACAGCAAGGACAGGCTGGCTGAGCTGCAGAGAGCTCAGACCAACCTTAAGAGCCAGCAAGAAGAGGTCCGGAACAACATTGTTTATTGTAGAAAGAAAACAGCTGTACCTCTAAAACCTGGCAAACATATTGACAGATTGTCTTTAGGATCCCTTTCCTTTATGGAAATGCAACAAAATGGAGACCGTATGTAAAATATGGAAATGTAAATCTCTTTAAAAAAGCCGAAATTAAATTTAATGGACTTGATGCAAGAATATATTTTCCCTAAATATTTAGTTGGTTGGAGAACATTATTACCTCTGCATTGCATCATTCTCTTCTCTGCTTTACTCAACAAATGTCTGATCACTGACCAGACCCCCTCCAGCAGCTGTTTAAACATTAATTTTGTTTTCCATTCATTGCATTGTCAATATATTCATAAATATGTTTGCCTATGATAGACTTTTAATCTTTACCACCAAAATATCAGTTGTATTTTAAGAGTTTTATCCTTAATTAGTTTGGTTTTACTCTGAGATTCTTAACTTTTTACATTCGAACCAATAAAGACAACATCCAGCTCTGCTCGCTAATGACCTTCTGAAGGAAAGTCAATGTGTCCCCTTTTAATTAACTAAGAAATAAACTGTACACTTGAGCAGTTCCACTTTAAGCTCCAGCCGTCTACCAGACGTAGGAGACCCTGCATCTTATTTGCAGCTTTTAACGGCGCTTTTCTGGCTGGAAATATCAAAAAAATTTTCCCGGAATCTACAAATTATCCTTTTTGCATTTTGAGCCTTCACAATTTCTCAAGCGCCTTGTTTAACTTTTTTTTTATTTAATTGTCACTTATGATGACTCCTTTTATCACTACTATTGTTTTTTTCACATTGTTCGCTATAATACCCATTTAGTTACTCATCACCTGTTTATTTGTTCTGATTCACCTGGTAGATGTGATGCGCTGGACCCTCTCAGTGTCATATTTGCTGACCTTGCAGGGGTTTTGTCCTTCCATGATGGATTCACCTTTTGTTCTGCACATTGTGTTTCCACTGTCTGAGACATTTACTTAAATTTTCTACATAGACTCTAAAATTAAATGTTTAATAAAAGGAAAAAAAGTACTTTAGTACTTTGGACCCAGTGGTCATTGGTTAAATATCCACTTAAGGCAACTTTAATTTACTTTTTTCTAGAAGAACAAATTCAGATTTTGGAAATAATAGCAGATGAGATTCCTGCAAGGTTTCACAAATAACATCTTGTTTTGCTTTTCCAGATTTCCCGTCTAAAGAAGGAGCTTCTGACGTGCAACGAGGAGAGAGACAGCGCTCAGCTGGAGAGAGATCTCCTGAACAACCGGCTGAAACACTTGGAGAAGGAGCTGGAATCTGAGAAGAACTCCCACTCTGACCGCAGCCGGGAGATCCGGGGCCTGGAGGTGAGACTTGTGTGGTCAAAGGTCATGACAGGTGGAGTCTAAAGTTAGAGGGGAGTAAATCAGGGGTACGTCAATTGTAAGACAACTGGTGTTCACAACCAATACAATGGGGTGATGTTTGTGAGACAGAATATAGACTGACCCTAATGTTTGAACTTGTTCAAAGGATAAAATCAAGACACTGGAGATCGAGTTGGATGAGGAGAAGAGCGGAGTGGAGCTGCTGAATGATCGCATAACCAGAAGCAGAGATCAGGTGCAGCTTGACATTTGAATACACATGCAAATAAACAGGAAGGCCTGAGTAGTCGACCAACAGCAGTCACGGATTGACATTTCCTTCTGCTCAGGTGGATCAGCTTCGCTCTGAGCTCATGCAGGAGCGCTCAGAGAGACATGACCTGGAAATGGACAAGAGTGCTCTGGAAAGACAGGTACATTCAGATCCCCACGGAGATGAGTACCTGTTTTGTTTGTTCATTTGTCTGTTCTGATGATGTCGCTGTTCTTCCTCACAGGTAAAGGAGCTAAAGTCCCGCCTGGCTGACGTGGAGGGACAGACCCGACCCACAGCTGGAATCACCCTGCTGGAAAGCAAAATCCAGGAGCTGGAGGAGAGACTTCGCAGTGAGGAAAGGTACGACCTAGACGACGAATAACAGGTCAAAAATAATACATAGTAACATTATAGGAACTCTTCAATAAATCCCCATATATAAAATCAACATAGTCTTTATTTAAAATTTTTTTTTTTTTTTATTTAACTTTAAGTCAAAAATTTTCTAACTGTACAAAACTAAAAATCAAAATAATATTCTGACAAAATGCATCCAGTCCTGTATGTCAACAGCAGCACAATATTTAACACCACTTCATTAAATCTTTAACTTGTGTTTTTCTTTGTTTTTACAAAACGGTTAAAGATCAGTTTAAAAAAGGGATTGTAATGTCTTTGCCGTGCCAGTAGGTGGCGATAAAGTTTACTGAAATGAGATCAGAGGAAAATCAGTCAAAGCATATAGATGAAGATTTCTCTCTCATTTAGAAAGTCATGAGCTTATGTTTACAAATGGCAGGTTAAAGAAAATGTAGAAAAATGTGGAAAAAATAAAATAACTCTGCTGTTAATTCTAGAACAGATGGTGAAGGTTTGCGACCATAAAGTTGGCTGCTCTGTTATGATTTAAAAAAAAAAAACTTTAATCTAGCTTTCAACAAAGCACTAGGAACTGAGATTTCTTTATAATGAACCAAATTACATACAAGATGTGAAAACGGACCAAGTAACGGCATATAAAATCACATAAGCATAACTTTCCACCCTCTGTATGAAATTGTCCTTTAAAACTGATCTTCATATTTATTTTCTTTGTGCGATATCAACATTTCTTTCTATGACCTAAAATATTTTAGCCTAGTAATTGCTTTTTACTTTGTTTGTAACATAATATGTTATCATTTCCATTTGCGCTGACAGAATAATTTTTCCCGCAGGCTGGATTCCAAACACACCCTCCAGCTTAAATCATTCGAGTTAGACACATAACTGGTCGACCAATCACGTTGCAGTATCATGGTTCAAGGCGGGACATATAGGTGTGATCAAAGCAATAGCTGCAGAGCTCACAGTGGAATCGAGATAATCATGTTAGACGTACGTCTGTTTGATCAGACTCCACGATATCATTTGTTGTGGTTCTCATGGTGTCTGCTGCTATTTAATCTGTTACTTTGATTGACTAAAACCAAACGTTCACTTCGTCCATTTAGCTTGAAAGGTTCTGCTTAACTTCTCTCCTTTTCGGTCCGTCCCAGATTAATAAAGTGTACAACTTAACCAGAGTGCTACACACTACATGAACACTTCAACCAAGTAAACCCTAAAAATCTAGTCAATTTATTTAAAGTTGATCTTTTTTTCTCTTCTTTTAAAGAATCTTTTACAGTTTTTCAAATTCATAGGCTCCTCATCTCCAAATGATCAACGCATTTAAAATATTAAAAGTATTTAAACTCAATTTGAGGCTTTGAATTATTTGCTGTCTTTAGGGAGAAGACAAGTATCCAGGGGTCCCAGAGACGAATGGAGAGAAAACTGAAGGAACTGAATGCCACTTTAGACCAGGAGAGAAGCCAGCATATTGAACAGAGGGATCAGGTAAATACACATTTTTAAAATACAAATTAAATCCAATGTTTGGTGAGTAAATAATACTTTTTAGAATAATTAAACTATTTCAATTTGATACTAAGCTGCTTTATATCACCTTCTAAATATTGCTGACTTTATTTAGATGAATAAAGGAAGCACATTTTGTCCTTTTTATCTTGTTTATGCTGCTGCATCTTATGCTGTTTTCTTTACTGAAATCTGTTTTTCATTTTATTTAAATAATAACCTTACCATCTCAGACTAATATCTCCACTGCTCTATAGACATTAATTAGTGAAGTTGTTGGAAGGTTTCTTTATTCATATCTGACTTAATCAGAGGATTGTGCCAGGTGCTCTGCTCTGTTGCCACTCCAGACATTCAGAATGCAAAGGTTTTTAGTAGTAGATCATTTCACATAATTGTGTCGTGTCACAAAGACTTTCTGTCACGGTTCCTTCCGTGCACCGTTGGTCCAGTAAAGAGCGCCAGTATCCAAAGTCCTTCAAAGACTTTGTGACTCTTTAAAGTCATACTTGTTAATAGCAGAATTTTAAAGAAAAAACACAGAGCAATTTTTCACTTATTAATAATGACTAATTAAATGTGCTCTCCTCCTAACCCAACTCCAACCTTCCTCAGTAACTGAATGACCCTTGACCCTTCAGGCTCTTCCATATTTCTGCTGCCAAAGCATCTATAGCTACAACTTCACCCTTATCAGTCCCGACCCACTGACCCTTCACCCCCTTCCTCGTGTTCATGTCCTTCTCAGCCGCCCGTGACTCCTCTGTTCCCCTTTAACCCCCCTTCCTCTTCCTCTCTCCCCTCCCAGCTGACCCTCCGTGTTAAGGCCCTGAAGCGACAGCTGGATGAGAGTGAGGGGGAGGTGGAGCGCTTGGAGGGAGTCCGTCGGAAGGTCCTCAGAGACCTGGAGGAGCAGCAGGAACTCCAGGAAGCACTGCAGGCCAAAGTCGCAGCGCTGGAGAATGACCTGAAGTAGGGCTCAGTTGTATTAAAAAGCTTTTAAACACTCTGTAACAAGCGGAACGTCTGACAGGGAAGAATTGGTGTTCATTGATTTCTTTGTTTTGTATTTTTTTTTATTCCCAGGCGAAAGGCGCAGCAGATTAATCGGACAGTCCTGAGCACATCGACGTTGAGCTCCGATGAGGAGGACGGCTTTTACGACAGTGGGAAAAACCCTCCACCCTGAGCCAGAGGAGATCCTCAAAAGAAGAAAACATGCTAGAAAAGGAGGAGGAGGGAAACCAAAGGTCTCAGGTTAACAAAGACTCACCTGTGAAGATCTTACCTTTTTTCAGTAGTTGGTCGAACGGCTTTATCAACTCTTCCAAACCCAAACACAACTGTGATTCCTTCAGAAATGTCAGTCTTGGTTTGTAAGGATTCCCAGCATGATTTTAAAAAGTGCAACCCTGTTATGTGTTTTTTATTATTGTTACAGTGGAAGCAAATTTCTGCAGCATGATTAATATTTTGGGGTCAGACTTTAACTCTCAACCAAAAACAGACCCATATGTTTTATATATGAATGTAACCTTTTGCATGATAACTTATATTCTTCTGTTGGAGCACTGTGCCTGTCTGTGTGTTAATAGTTACATTTTTATTTTATTTTTTTTACATTTTTGGACTTTTGACAGTTTTGGACCTTTAATCTGAGCCTGTATTTTTACACTGTGTCACCTGTTCCTAAAGACAATCAGATAAACTTGCTTTAGCAAACTAAACATCTCCATGTATCATTTTAAATTACATTTAAACACAAACGTGGTTTGAAATATTCAGAAATTTGCACACAGTCGTCACTGTGTCTATTTTAAGTTATCATTTGTTGTTTAAGCCTTTTTTTATACTTGGGATACATGATAATAAAACACTTTTGTTGTAAAATTACAGGAACTTGGATGCAGAACTTTATGTGAATGAACTTTCAAGAATGATCCTCATGTTTATACATATTTTCTTTTGAAGCCATTAAAATATTCTTGGGCTTCTTCTGACTTGATACTTGGAAACTTCTTCCACTTTCACAGGAGCTTAACATTAACAACTATTTTTGACCTTTGGTATCGCAGTGCTATTAAAACATCTATTTCCTTAGCATGATACTGCCAGCACCGTGCTTCCCAGTGACACAGATTTCAAAGTATCCAGTAGGGGTTTTAATGAAATAGCTGCCAGAACTTGGGATGGTTCAGAATGTCCTAAAAACTCAAGTCATGACAACAATAAGCTTACTTTTGGGAAATGTATTATTTTTAGCACATTTATTTTGTTCAAAACCTGCTATTTGAAATAACAAATTTGTATTTGTTCAGACCTGTTTGTATAATTTTCACCTTCGGTCAGAGAAGAATCCACAGTGAATTAAAAATATTGGACCCAAGTTTTTTTTTTTTTAGATTCAATTGATTTCTGTGGTATATTTTCTATGTGGGAGAGACAAAGGTTCAAATGGATAATAATAGAAAAAAACTAAATTAATGATATGCTCACAATAATTGTGTAACATTTTTAGTTTAGAGCTGTAAAAACATTAAGTCTCACAGATTTGTTGTAAAGTTTTAACCTGCTAGCCTGTGCCTGCATCTTTGTTCATTTCTGCCACTTTTGTTTTTCGTTTTTTTTCAGTTTTTGCACCTTGCCGTTATAAATGTTAGTGATTTTCTAATGACGATGATCTTGTAAATTAGGATTGCATTTAAAGGATGCTATTAAATAAAATAAAAAAAAAATCTGTTTTTCATGATTTGGTGAAATTTGGAGTTTTCTTAAAGAAATTTTAACAAAAGTTAAATGTTTCATAAAAAAAAAGGATTTCTTTGGGATTTATCTGTTTCAAAATCATGTTTGTACATTTGCACAGTGAACATGCAAAACTATAAAAGTGAAATGATGACCTGTTTTTACAGTCTAGGTTTAAATGATTTAGAAGTTAGGTGCTTTATAAAATAAAATGTATGAATAGTAGCAGTATTACAAATGCTCCTAGATAAAAAGAATAACTTGTTTCCAAATCTTAACATCATTTTCTCAGTTCATCGGTGATATCATAGATGTGCTCAGTTCTGTTTAGATGCAACTATAGCATTAGAATGGAGCTGAGGTTGGTACTTTGACTTGACCATTGGAACACCTTGATTCTTTTGCAGCCGTTCTGCAGCAGAATTTTCAGCTCCGTTTAGGATTGTTTTTCTACAAATCAATCATTTTACACTAAGAGTAAAAATATCCTTTATTGTTTTTCAGTGGTGATATTTAGGTGTAGCAGAAACACAATAAAAGTCAAATGAGAGCATGCAGTTACACAACTGTAAAAAGAAAAAACAAAGAATGTAGCCTGTGCAGTAAGGACAAGCTTAAGCTGTGTGACAGTAAATCCCAGATTTGACCCTAGAAAACGGTAGTATAAGGATTCGTCTGCAGTAACTGCTTCCTGTCTGGGTTCTGTGACAAGAAAGCAAACCTCCACTCCTTGGAAGATTTCCGGCACCTTTGTCAAAGTGTAATTATGGTTTAAGGCTTTGATTTTTTTAATGGTTTGCAATCCTCTCACAGATTGATGAGCAGCAACATTTAGTGCTCTAAGGCCATTGCTGATAACTTTCCATCCTGGAGTTGCTTGTATAATCCGGCTGTCAACCCCCCCCCGGTTTCTATAGACACAGACACACCTGCTGATCTTGTGATTTGTATCATCAGTAGATCCCTGTTAACCTATACTCCGAAACCAGTAAGGGTGCACGTATATTTCTTAAAACACTTTTTTTCCCATATGACCAGTTGCAATCAGGTTGCTGCTTTTTGAGAGCAGACATTTCTGTAACATGTTTTTCTCTTAAGAGATATTTTAAAAGTCTCAAGAAAATTCAAACAGAAGTGAGGAGAGCATGTCTGCATGTTTTGAAACTGACTTTTCCAGCGGCTTTTGATAGACTACATAGATAGAAGTGGTTTTTTAACCTGCTCTTGTAAAGTAAGATATATACTCAACCGGAGGCAGGCTCACACCTTCACTGTGATACAGAGAATAAAAGATCAAGGCACAAACCTGCCTACTGAACAGGTTTCACAGCCGTCTCTCCTCGTGCTGTTAAACATGTCAGAAGGTATCCTACAGAACACAGGAATAAGATAAAAGAAAGGCAATATCTGAAATATTTGCACCAGAACCAGTTTTAGTTTTACAATCACGACTACTTATTATATAGTTTGCAGCACCTTATTAAATTATTTTTATCCCTTAAACTTTTTTGCCAACGTGTTTAATTAAAACTTGATGTGGTAGATGAGGGCTTTGGTATGGCCTGTGACCATAAAAATAATACAGACTGGCGACCCCTTAAAAATACATGTCATGACTTCACTCCATACTTATTTCAAGCCTAATAACTATATTAATTTTTAATCTACATCTATTTTTTTTGAAAGATAAATATAACTACTTAATTTCTCTTTCTAATTTTTTTTTTTATTGTTTAATGAGGGGTATAATTATTAAGTATTTTACAATTTATATATATATTTGATTTTAAAAGCATGTATTAGATAAATAAATGTTAAACTAATAGATCATATCACAATGACTGTGTGGATCATATCTGTGTCCGACCCCCACTAATTCTTAAAGAGCTGCAAAGATCCTCAGTAAGATGGTAGAATCTGTTGACGGTGCAGTTATCATAAATCTGGATTTCAAAGAGAGGACAGAGAAAACTATTAGAAGTCTATATTGCAATGAGCCACAGAGAAGACACAGACATCTAGGTGTAGTTCTGGACAGATGAGATAAAATAGATAAAAAAAATATGTTTATCCAACATAAAAAAAAGCCCTTTGTTTGTGTTTCACCCATTAACTCTATGAAACATGGTGGTGGCACTATCATGCTCTGGCGATTTTTTTCCTAAGCAAAATAACAGCAGCAAATCACTTTAAATGGAAAGATGTTAATCTAGGGCAAGAAAGGCTCTAAAAGACATGCAACCAGCTACAGCTAACGGTTTAGATCCAAGCATATTCCTGTGGTAGAACGGCCTAGTCAAAGTTCTGCCTGAAAGTTTATTGAGCATCTGTGGAAAGAGAAAGAAAACATCTGTTCCTGGATGTTTTCATGCCATGTAACTAACTTTGAGAGGCAGAGAATATACACACATGGAGAGCACATAGAAAAATCTACTTTGCAGGTTTTGTCACAGCTACTACGTTTCTACTGAGTATTAACCAACGGCCTGCATATGAAATAAAACCACACTTTTTAGATTTTTCTTTTTGCACAAATCCATCAAACCAAGGTATCAATTTCCTTGTAACTTTACAGGAATATGTTACTTACTGTTGGCTGATAGCAGAAAATCCCCCAAACAATGTTTTGAATATGAAACAAATGAATGTGACCAACTATGCAAAAAAAAAGAAAAAAAAAAACAACAAATAAGCAGTGTCTCACAGAGTTTTTTGTGTGTCTTTTGCACAGAAGAAAATCATTGCAAGGTGTGTCTGTAAACTACAAGTCAAACACAACAGAATGCTAAGGATGTGGAGGTTAATGAGTGTCGACTTCAAATAGACGACTTAAATGGCATTTAAATCCAATTAAAAACATATCTAATAGTGTAAATTACTGAATTAAAAGTCTTTGTTTCCCTCTGTTATAATTGAACACTGTCACCGAGCTTCTTAAAACAGACCAGCGATTGTATTTCTCTGTAATCCTCAGGTGGTTTACTGTAATTACTGGAGACATCAAGCCGTAAGAACGACTTTGCCTCTTCCAGTCCTCCCTGTTTTCCTCTTGACCTCCCCATAGGATTCCCTTTCCCAAAGCCTCAGTTATCTTTTTTATTTACAACCTTACAGATATATGTTCGCCAGCAAAGCCTTAGGTGAAATGGGAAAAACTATGTTTTCATGCAACTAGTGTTTTTTTATATATCTTTTTTCTGTTTTACACATAAGTAACAAGTTCTCCATATCCTCCATTTGTAGTAAAAAAAAAAAGAAATATTTCTAATATTGGAAAAAGTTGATCATGATTCAAAGAATGTTACCCAGCAGAAAAAATTATGTTTAAAGAAAAGCTAAACAAAAATATGAAAACAGATCAACCACTCTGCATGTTTACTCTGGGTTGGGCTTCAAAGATAGGATTCAGGAATGTGTCCCTTTTGTCAGACATCTATTCAATTCTGGAGTCTCTTCACACAAACTGGTGGTGCTTTATTCATAAGTTATTGTGTTGCAGTGATGGAGAAACAGTGCTGTCTTTTATGTGGACGTCACTTCACAAATGTGTCTTTGAATAATACAAATGAGAGGCTATGATAAAGGAATAAAGCACGATGTCAGGATGTCATCTACAGTGGAAGATTAAAGAGGAAGACTGTGAAAGAATAAATATTGCTTGGTGTTTCTTAGTCGTCTGTAGACTTGGTTTGTAAGCACACCTGTTGGATTGAAAGGCTGAAACTTTGTTTTATTTGAATATTGGTATCTAAGTGTTTATTTAAGGATTATGTATTAAGATCCCTTTTAAATCCTGAAACTCTGAAAATCTCCTTCCTCATGTCCATGGAGATAAGTGAGTTTATACGAAGGCCTAACGTGAGCTGACAAGTGAGTCACCTGACGTGCTGCAGGACTGTTACCAAACAGTGTTCTATCCTATTTGCAAGTCTAGCACAGATTTAGCAGGACAGGAAGCAGGAGCCCTGCAGGATCCTGTAAGGTGTGACTGTTTCATTGGGGAAATGGAAGGGAAAGGGACCAGCTGAGTGTTTGGAGACCAGACTGATGAAGAGAGACGTGGGATGGGATCCCTTTTGACGAAGACAAAGCAGGTGTCTGAGTACAAAATGCTTTGGCTCAGTAATACCAAAGCCAAAAGTCTACCAGGTGGAGGCACTATCAACACAGATGAGGTCAGACATGTTTTTTAACTTAAAAAAAAAACAAAACAAAAAAAAAAACGACATGTTTTAATATCAGAAGTGAGCAGTAAGATGTTTTTTATAATAAATCTGCTCCATGCATCATATTAGTTAAGAAATGTATTTTGAAATTCTGATTTCTAATAAACAAAAATAAAATAAAAACTAAATTCCAGAACTTATACAATTAAAATAAAATATTTAATTTTTCAAACTATACTAGTGAAAGTGTATGCCACTTGCAAGCCTTTTGAAATGTGTCTTGAACTGAGGTAGTATTTTCTAGACCAGTTCTTTGATTCATCTGAGTTTGATCAATTATTGGTAAAAACAAAAGTTATTTATATCAACAGAAGTTAGGAATCACTGATTTCTATATTGAAATATTTCTGTATTGTAAGAAAATTAAATAGTAATTAATCAGGAAAAAACTCTAGAAGCAAAACCTGAAGAGGTTTACGACCATCAGCGGAATAATCAAAATACATACATAAATAGAATCAAAAACAAAACACCTCAAGTAGAGACAGTTTCAGCTAAACCACCATGAGGAATACTCAAATAAAACTGAACTGGGCTTGATAGATGGAGCTGATGGGACCAGATCAGGAGCTTCTTTAAGCAGCTCTGTGAGCAAACTATACTGATATTTTATCTTGTCCACCTTAACCAGTCCCTAAAATTAATTTTCATTCTGTTCATTTTCACAAACACAAAGAAGTTATTTGTAATGTTTAATTTAATTTGCTGTATTTGCAGTATTGTATTGCAGTATTAAAACAAAAAAGGGAAAAAGAGAATACTAATTTTAGTGAAACTTAAACTGTGTGCATGTGTCTGGTGTGTTTCAGGTTTAAGTGCTCTTGTTCTTTTTTTCTGGAAGGTTATTCACAGCAGGTAGAGCTGTCAAAGATTTTACTTATCTTTGAAAATAAGAACAATCTCTGCATATCTGGGTCTCAGTCACTGGTTCAGACAAATCCTATTGGTAGATAAGTAGCACAGGTAGTTTTATTTCATTTTCAAATAAAACCAGTTTAACATGTTATTGTTCATCGCGAACATACTCCGTTTCAACCATCCGATTCCCTGGAAAGGAAGTATCAATAATGACTTCTTACTGGAATGTTCTTGTGTTATAGGAAAAACAAAAAAAAAGAAAAGAAAAGATGTACATCCAAAATAGCTAAAAGTACAGTAAACTGGCATAACTGATCTTTTGTTGTTTTTAGTTCAAACATGTTTATATGTATTGTTTATAGGAAAAAGTTGGATCTGGGTGTCATGTTACAGAGGTGCAGACCTGCGGGTTTTCTATATTTACTACACTTGGGCAGACAGTGAAGGCAGCATTGAGTCAGAGACAGACAGAGCGGTACACAGACTGGATCAGGTGTCTGCTCGACTCTGCTCCCGCTTCCTATGGTGTGAAGGAGGTTTACTAGATAAAGTATTCAGGAGGAACTTTTCTAAACAGACAGTTTTGTCTTTTCATGTTTTCTGTACTTTTCAGACAAGATGAGCAGGGTTAGAGGGAGAAAGACGCTGGAAAATGGAGAAGAGGAAAAGATAACCTACGTGAGTGATGTTTAAAATCTATTATTTTAATGAATGAAAATCAATTTTGATACATGATACATTATGATCATTTTGCAGTCAGAGTCTGTGTAATTTCTAACAGCTGTAGAGTTACTAACCGGACTTATTGTTTTTTTCCCCCTACCAATATTTGGTTCCTGCTTAAATTCCTAAAGCTCCTTTAAAACCGTTCATTAAAAAAATCATCTGTGAAACAGTATATAAACTGACAGCATTAATGCCCATTGGAGACGTTATCACAAATCAAAAATTATTAAATTATTGAATTAAAAACAATAAAATTACAAACAGTCATAGTTCACACAGAGCTGTTTTATCTGATGCTCAGGGTGAACAGATCTTATAAAAACAAAGCATAAACACTGACGAGTGTTTTCTGGTGTTTTGTTTTGTTTTTTTGCAACAGGATGTACAATATTTATTTAAATAAATATATTCAGCCAGCACTTATAGGCTAAGTTTTATTTGACCATACTGAAAAATAAAGCCGGAATGAAAGGAATTTTCTTGTTCCCTTGCTTGTTGCCCTTCAGGGGCTCCTTAGCAGTTTTCTTAGAGAAGACTCGCCTACCTGACCTATGACCCTTATTACCTATTTGTCAGCATCTCTGACACCTCCTCACACCTCTCTGCTCCTTGTGGTTATCAGTGTTCTATGAGGTAAACATCTCAGGGTTGCAGCAGGGTTCTTTTTCCGGATAATAACTTTAAAATTAAGTTCTAACTTTATTGCATTTTTCATTTGGTCAAAATAGTTGTTCTGATTGTTACCCGCCTTCACTCATACTCATACACCAATAGTGTTTCGCACCCTACAGTGTTTTTTTCTTGAGGGCAACAAATATTTCATCCCGATTCCTGTTTGAGTTTTGTAGAGCAGAACTTTTCTTTCTTAAGATTTGTCTGTCTCAACAGTAATATTCAGTAAACGGAAGTCTATCTGCTGAAAAGTTTGTCCATTAAACAGTTTTATTTATTTTCTCAGAGTTTTA
>JAUZNJ010110566.1:0-20147 GCA_034780135.1 Jordanella pulchra | reverse complement strand
ATATGTGTGTGTGTGTGTGTATTTTTTATTTTTTTTAATGGCAGCAGCATTTTCCAAGTGCATGTGTTTCTCCTCTTTCAGGAGGGAAAATGTCTTTATGTGGTGATACTGATGGCTACGTTTTGGTGCACAGAGGCTCTGCCTCTGGCTGTCACTGCAATGCTTCCAGTGTGCCTCTTCCCAACGCTGGGTATTCTGTCTGCCAAAAAAGTCTGTCCCCAGTACTTCATTGAGACAAACTTCCTCTTCCTCAGTGGTCTTGTTATGGCATCGTCAATAGAGGAGTGGGGACTGCATCGTAGGATAGCACTTAAGGTCCTCAGTATTGTCGGCGTTAAACCCGCTTGGTGAGAAAATTAGTCATACTGAGCTACTTCTCAAACTACATTTGGCAGCAATACGTATAATAAGTGAAATATTGTTTCCATGAAGTGAAGAATCAGACTTAATACTATTAAGATTGTTCCTCTCAAGGTGAAAAGCTAAGTTCTACAAACTGGAAACTTTATTGATTTTACAGGCTCATCTTGGGAATGATGATGACTTCATCCTTCCTTTCCATGTGGCTCAGCAATACTGCCACAACAGCCATGATGCTTCCTATAGCAAATGCCATATTGGAGAGCCTGTTTGGGGACCTGGAGTCCTTGAAGAAAAAGTGTAAATCCCCAGAAGATCATGACAGTGGTGTAATAAATGGTAAAGTGTATAATCGCAGTGTTTTTTTTAAAGAAACTTAAGAAGGCTTCAATCAAAAATAACATTAGTTTAAAAATAACTTAAGGTATCAAGACCATACAAGATTGCTTATTTTGATTACTTTATATAGGATACTGTTTTCTCCTGCTTTTCTGAACTATCAGCATTTCAATTGATGGCGTTCCACATACTTATAAATCCTGCAGCAGTAAGGAGTGAGGAAAAAGCTCAGAATAGGACACTGAGTGCTTGAAAATAAACTAAATCCATTAAGTGACTAGTGTGAAAATATGGTTGCACATTTATTTGTGGACGGAGACGTTGGTGAAAATTGCAGATGAAGAGAGAAGAGACAAAGCAACCTTAAGAAGTATTTACAGAAAATATTGTCTATTTACTTTAAAATGGGTAAACACTGGTTTAAGGATACAAATTGCTGAGGAGTTTCACCAAGAAAAACAAAATAGTGATTGACCTGTCTAACCTTTTTCTCCATTACCTTATAATGTGTAATTTAAAGTATGAACTTTGTGTAGTTTCTAGTAGAAATGGGTCTGGGATTTAGGGTTTGTCAAGCATCAAATATAACTGATTGTTTTTGTTATTCCATCTCAGAGGTTTGACCATTTCCCTTAAAAAAACTGTAGGTTAATCATAATTTCAGTGATGCTTACTTTTTTGAATATCAACCCAACAAATGCTCTGTCTCATTTTGATATCTTTTAGGTCAGACATCACTGAAGCTCCATTCGCTACCATCAGAGCCTTCTGAAAAACAAACGCTGTCAATGGATGGGTAAAGAGCGCAGAGAGCGATCATTTTGGTAGCGATTTCTTAGAGGAATTCCTGAATATAAATTGTATTCAGGAAGTTGTTTTCTGGTTGAGGCTCATTGATATGGTGTGTTCAATTCCCTCTAAAAGGTCAGAATTTTAGTTATTGAATAACCAGTGAATAACTAGTGAATAACCACATCCAGATTAAAAAGTCTTACACGGAAGGATAATTCAAGCAACACCATAAAACTTTTACAGTAGCGTTTGTTTGCAATATTGAAATGGTCCAGGGAGTATTTACCCAATAGTTCTTCTTTATCACAAGAACTATTGAGTGCCTAGCATTTGGTTAAATGCTGTTTAAAAAATGATTAAAGTAAGATGTTTTAAATTGATCACTTACATTATTTAGATAGTAGCACAATAGAATATCACTTAATAATAAAGAATATTAATAAGATTTTGTTGTTTTATGGAAAATGTTGATTCTTGTCTTTAAACTTTAATAAGGATGGATGCTGTGGAACCTACAGATGCAAGGACACCTGAGGAGATCCAATCAGAGTCACAGTATCAAATGAAAGTTTGGAAAGGATTCTTAATTTGTATTCCCTATGCTGCAAGTATAGGAGGTACAGCCACACTGACAGGCACAGCACCAAACCTTATCCTAATTGGACAGCTCAAAAGGTAATATTTTTGCCTTGAATAAGCTTTTTCTGTAGGAAATGACTGTGTTAACCTCATCAATCTATTTTTCTTTTACAGCTACTTCCCAGACTGTGATCTTATCAACTTTGGCTCTTGGTTTGCCTTTGCCTTTCCCCTTATGCTTCTCTTTTTGTTTTTGGGATGGATATGGATCTCTTTTCTATATGGGGGACTGAATACAAGGTAATGTCAGATTTTAAATTCCTAATTCCTCTATTGTGTCGTAAATGGCTAGCATGTGGAAATATGGCAAAAGGTAAAAATATATTATCACTTTTATTCCTAAATCTGTTAAACCCTTTATTTATTCCAGGTTGTGCTTTACAAGGCATGACCACAGAGCCCAGGCAGAAGCTCGAGCCAGTGCTCTAATTAAAGAAGATTACAGAAAACTGGGACCCATAAAGTGAGGATATGTGGATGCCATTTAATCTCATACAAATATTGGATTTTGTTTGATTTTGTTTTCTAATCTTTTTTTCTTTCAGTTTTGCAGAGGGGGCCATTTCTTTCTTTTTTATTTTATTTGCTGTTCTTCTTTTCACAAGAGATCCCAAATTTGTTACTGGCTGGTCGGTGTTTTTCAAAAAAGGGTATGAAATTGGTGTTATTAATGACATGTATTACGCCACAGGGCTGTCTAAGGAGTAATACATTTCTTTTCTGTTTACATTTCTTTTAGCTGTTAATTGTCTTTGCTTCCTCCTTCTCAGGTATGTCTCAGATGCTGTCACTGGTGTCATCATTGTGTCCATTTTGTTCTTCTTCCCATCACAGAAACCTTCTCTGAATTGGTGGTTTGATCCACAAGGTTGGTCATATCATAAAAATTAATAGCTATGTCTGGATTTTTAGGGCATTTTTAAGCACTCTTACCTACAGTAGTTGTTGCAAAACACACAAAGCAGGCGGAAGAATGTTAATAATGTAGATTAGAGAGCCTTAGTAAATTTCCCGCCTGGAAGAGAAACTGTACTTTCTCTGTTTCTGTGATTACAGTAATCTTGCAAAGCTGTGTAGCTGTACTTTGAGTTTTCTGTTTATACTGTATATATGTGTGAGAACTTGCATTTCAAACTTCCTACTTTGGAAGAATATTGTGCCCTTTTTTGTTCTTTATATCACAGTTGATTTTCTTTAGATTAATGAACAAACTTTTTTTAGTTGTTTGTTTTTTGGAATTTTTTTTACTGCACTAGTGGCTCGTTTTTCAGACAGTAGGCTGACAGGAAAGGGAGTAAGAGAGAGGGGGAGAGACATGCGGGAAAGGACCACAAGCCGGATTCGAACCCTGGTCGCCCGCGTCGAGGACTAAGGACTCCAGACATTGGTCATGCGTGCTAACCACTGCGCGGCCTGCACCAATAATAACAATAATAAAAAATAACAATAATAATACAACAATAATACCAACAATAATAAAAGATAAATAAAACATGATTAATGCAAAAAGTTGTTTTTAAATATTTACTTATTACAGGTTAAAAAAAAAGGTGTACAAAATAAATCAGGAATTTGCTAAAGAAGAACCTCTAAAGACTACAAAATCTTTATAGTAACACATCATTCCCCAATCTAAAGAAAGATGAGAGAAAAAAATCAATTTGTATTGGGTTAAAAAGGAATTTAAAGGGTTTGAGACTCAGGTGAAGATCAGTGGCAGTGCATTCAAACCAACATTTTGCAATACTGGGCCAGAGTCTGGTTTCTGGAGCATATCCCACCTGTGTGAACCCATCCTCAGACCCAGATAAAGGCTACAAAGATGTACCCTAGCACTAATGCAACTAAAGCTCTGGGCACCATTTATCTAAACCCTGGAACAGTTTGCTTGCAGTATGAACGACTACCTGTTCAAGAGTACCAAAAGCAGGAAGAGAGGATGTAATACAAAAGCAGTGCATTTAAGTAACAAAGTGAAAGAGGAAAAACAATATTAGAACAGGGATGTCAATAGAAAAATGTTTGGAAATGCTACTGAAGTTACATGGGCTACAAGTGAACACCAGCACCAAAAGAAACCCCATGATCATCAAGATCCAACAATAACACATATATTCCAGGTTAAACTTGATTTATAGGTTAGTGCTCATGATAACACATAAAGAGAATTAGCTCCGTTTTAAAAGATTTAAAATAACATCTTGATGTTATTTTGGTAAAGTGATGTGTCATGATGATAAACTGATCATTTATGTTTGAATATCTATGTTTTAATATTTATGTTTGAATATCTCCCCTATCTGACCAACAGTTCTGTAAGAAAGAGTTATAGTTAAATGAATAGAGTTCAAGTTAAACAAATTATTTGAATTATTATTTTGTTATTACCTTACTGAATGAAATCAGTTATCTTTGGTAAATACTGGACATGTTGTATTCATTCAGGTTTTCTGTTTCTTTTAAGATTTGGTTATCAGTCTGAAACATAGATCTGTAAAGAGAAAAGAACAGCTTAACACATTGTCGCAGCAGTGCAGATCTGATTATGCGAACAAGTCACCATGTTGTAAAATCATAAGAGGTTGTTTTAAAGACTTGAGCTTTGATTAATATTATTTACCTCTGTGGTCAGGGTAAGTATTCAGACTATGACTTTAATTCATGATCTCATCTGAAAAGATTGAAACACCACTGTTGTTTCTGAGAATGCACGAGTATGGGACATTTGGTGTCTGTTGAGAGCCTGAGGCTCATGTGCATGAGATTATGGTTGTTATGTTCAGCTGGTCAAATAAACCCCTGGACACCGACTAAAAAAAGCAAACCATGGGGCTCTTCTGTGTTTCCCAACTTTGAATCAAGTGTTTAAAAAAAGGAAGAGAATGAATTTAATCATCTACAGCTGATAAGAACGTAAAGAAAAAGGTTTAGTAACAGATATATGTTGTTCATCTTCACTAAAACTATATTAGAGACTTTGAAAGACCTTAAATATTTCAAAGATTTCCACAGTAAACGCTCTCCCAGAGTTAATTGAGTTAATTGAGATAATTGAGATTCTTTTTCTTTGACATTTTTTCTCAGCTGTAAACACTCCATACGTTCCTCTGCTTTCATGGAAAAAGGTCCAGGACTCTGTTCCCTGGAATATAATTCTCTTGCTTGGAGGCGGGTTTGCAATGGCCAAAGCTTGTGAGGTAAGGAGTTTTATTTTTCCCCAAGTGAGCTTTGTACTTTAAATCCATGAACTATTTGTCTTCAAAGCATGCTTGTCTTGTCTTTAATGTACGTTTATAAATGTCTGGAGGAACTCAGTATTACTAATCAGTCCAAGGAAGTACTTTGAAAAACTCTTGTCAAGAAGGGAAACATATTTTTCTCTGAGGACTATCCTCTCTCTTTATGTTTTTTTATCAAACAAAAATTCCCAGTACATGTGCACAGCACTGAAGGGCATTTATTTACACAGTTTATTAGCAAAAACAGTTGATTTAGGAGTGAGTCAATATTTAATTTGAGCTATTTTTGTTAGCTGGACAGTGAGCTCTGGTTGGTTTAGTGCGGCTCTTGATGTCTATTTGTTTTATTTATGTTTATTGGTTTATTTGTTTATTTTATCTAGAGTGATATTAGTCTTTTTATTTCCTCTAGTCAGCTTAAAAGAAAACTTCTACAAATAGTCAACAATTTTAAATCTAGCATGAATAACATTTTTTTTTTCCCCCAGCTGATGGAATAAGTCATTATCCTCACTTGCTTTGTTGGTTCTGCTTTCACTGGTCCTTTCTCAGATATAGTTTATTATGTTTTTATTTGATCCTTGACTCTTAACCCAGATATTTTGGCATTTGGCAGGAGTCCGGCCTAGCCTCCTGGATCGGAGGCCACCTCCAGCCTTTGGCTGAAGTTCCCCCAGCTGTAGCTGTGATGTTGATCACTGCCTTCCTGGCCTGTTTCACAGAGTTTGCGAGCAACACGGCCACAATTATAATATTTCTACCTGTCATTGCTGAACTGGTAAGATTGAACTAAATAAGAGAATAAAGGCTGTTTATTATGAGCACATCTATGTGTGAATATTTGTTTTCCCCAGAAGTTAAATCTGTTTTACATTTAGCATCAATAACTGCAATAATGGAAAGTATTACACATGAAGTTTTTGTATATTCTATGTTAGTATAAACACACTGGTTAGAACGGTAATGAGGTAAAAAAAAAAAAGGATGGTCCTGTTAAAACAGTGGAAACTAATTTAGTGAACAATGAACAAGGTCTGATGCAGCCCTTCCCCTTATTGAGGGTCCAGAAGGCTTGTTAAACTTCAGCAATAATTGTCTTCGTGTTTAAAGCCTGTTGGACATTAACTGCTGCTGTTATAATGATTATCGAAAGGTTTTACTGCATTGTGTAAGTCTGACTTTGCACAAAACCCTGAATGCAGAATAGCTTCAAGAATTTGGTCTAAGAATTACAAGTTTGAATGCATCGAAAATGCATCGAGTCCAAACTCGTTTTATTTCCTGAATTGGTTATTTTATTTATTTATTTTTATTTTTGTGTTTTGAATTTAATATATTGAAATGCTTTCCATGTAGAATTTTAAAGTACAGGACTGTCTCTGCAGGCCATTCGTGTCTCTGTGAATCCTCTGTACTTCATGATCCCTGCCACAGTGGGATGTTCCTATGCCTTTATGCTCCCTGTGTCCACACCACCCAACTCTATTGCATTTGCATCCGGACATCTCTTGGTCAAAGACATGGTAATGTTCTCTAGCTGACTTGACATTTTTTCCTTTAAAATACAAGTAGTCCTCATGCTTTCCATCCCTGTGTTACAGGTAAAAACTGGATTTGTAATGAACATCCTGGGGATCCTCTCAGTCTCTCTGGCGATGAACACATGGGGCATCGCCATGTTCAACTTGAGCGCTTACCCAGAATGGGCTCACACCATCAACAGTACTGCTGTTATTTCCATTTCATCAATAAAATCAAGCAACGCCACACTCTGATGATATGATTGCAGACTGTATATAGGTTTAAAAAACTTAAATGGACATGTCTGCTAAAACATCCTGATTCTCTGTTACTGCTGTTACTTGATCTGCTGACTCTAGCTGCTGCAATTATGCTCACTTAAAAAACAGTTATGTGAATATGTTGAACAAAATGCTTCATTGTCATACACTGTGTTCTTACTACCATAAGATATAGAATGGGGTATCATCTAACACATATGTTGTTTTATATTCCATTCCAGATTAAAAAGTTTAATATGTATTAGTACCTTTGCAGCCAAAATAGCTTTAACTCCCCAGTAAAGGCTATCCACACGATTTAGAAGTGTTTTTATAAAAATGCTCCACGCAGCTTTTCCACTTGTACTTAATATTCTGGCCGGCTCCAGGGTGGCCTGTACAGCACAAACCACAAGCTTACAACACCACAATAAATGAGGAAGTAGAAAACAAAACTAACTTATATAAAGCCTTTTCATGTCATCAAAAAAATCAGTCATTTCTTTCCAAGAGATTTTCACAATATGATTTTAATATCTGTGGGCTAATTAAAAAATCGTTTTATAGAGGTTTATATTTGGGAGCCCTCAAAGGTTGGCACTGCTGCTGGTCCACCATGTATTTCTACATGGAGCTGTCTGCATAGTTACAAATTTTGTCTGCACTGACGTCATGCTGAGGGCGTGGAAGTCTAAATGATGTAATTTAGCCATGTGGACCTAGCAGACACATCAAGCATAAATCAAGCTTTAGTAAAAAAACAAAATAAAACAGAACAGACATAAACAGATAAATAAGTCCACATAGGGTAAAGAAAAATTTAGATCTAAGAGGTTCAAGAGTTTACTTAGGATGGGACACCAAAAACAACCATTAGCTAATCATAATGAGGTTTACTGGAAATGTTTCTGATCACTCTTGGTTCTAACACCAATAACAGTTATCCGAGGTATGTTCAGTGGTGAGAATGTTTTACAGACTCTTTTATTCTACAGGTGGCATTCCATCTGGATACCACGGTAAAAAAATCAATGAAATCTTTAGAGGAAGTTATTTTTTCATTAATGTTTGTTGAAGCAGTCTGCATGAGAAAGGTTAGATTTTTTTTACATGAGGCCATTTAAGTGGCTGCAGCACTTGGCTTTAGTGATATAGATTGACAACACATAGATTTATCAATACTGTTTATTTTAATTCAGCAAAAACACATTCGCATTGCTTTATAGTATTATTCTATGGATAACTACAAGGCCAATAACTTTTTGAAGAGAGGAGAGACGTGTGAATAACTTTGTTTAATCCATGTGTTGGTTAAATTTACTAAGAAATTATGTTTTTGTTGGTGAATTATGTAGCACACAGTTAATCTCCAGCAAATAAAACTTGTACCCATTGTATTGATAAACGCCAATATCTGATTCTGTACATTTGTTTTATAGTGGCCTACATTTATGTAATTACTTTTAATAAACTAATGATTGTTTTATTACGATTTACACAGTTTTTATCTATCAAGAGTAAGTTTTAATAGAGTCACAAAAAGGCTTCGATTTGTTGGCTTCTAAGAAGGTTTTCACATTTCGCCAAATAGCTGTAAAACCTCTGTTTGTTCAGTGTTGTAAGAGGTTATTTGTGTCAGACTTTGAAGTCACAAGTCTTTACAGCAATGGTTAACTTCTACAAGATCGTAGAGGTCATCCAGTCAGTGCTCTACCTCAGCAGAAAGCTTTTAATGTTTACAAGCAAAACTAGAAAATAGTCAACCATAATCCACACAAATTCAGTTAAAAAAGAAACGTCAGTTTTGGATAATAAAGGTGTAAAAAGTGGACAGTGGTATTATCACTAAAAAGGAGCAAATACATACATATTTTCAATAGATTTGGTTTTTAGTAGCATACATTGAATCCTGGCTTTAAAACCAAGGCAATGGCCTTTCTTTATTTTTTTTCCTATCTCTGAATATAATATATTGTCCCCCCAAAGTATTTGCCTTTTAATGACCATACTTTTCCCATTCTCATTCATTTCATGGTAAATAGGAACTTGGATTTATATAGCGGCAATTCACAAGAAATGTTATTTTAAAGCATTTTACAGACAATTCAGTCAAACTATTGAGATAGATTTGTTAAAAGTTTTCTATTTTTTATCAAAGAAAAACAATCTGATCGCATCCAGTCAGAACTTTGCAGGATTTGCTTCTGCTGGATGAACATATGTAGCCACAGTGCACATTTGCTTGAATTGTTTTAACTTTACAACTATCCCTCACATTGAATAGGCATGCAGTGATAGTAGAGAGAAAATATTCTTTTTTAACAGGAAGAAACCTTAAGCACAAATCAGGATCAGTGTGAGTAGCGACCTGTCTTAGGCCGATGATTTGCTTCCGTCAAGAAGACGGAAGCAAAAGAAACAGAAAAGAACTGACCATAAATATTTTCTTTGTTAGAAAAGCCCATGGTAAACAAAAAGTTGACAAAAAGTTTGGAACACACTGCAAAAACCCGTTCCAAGTGAAGCCTTCCCCCCTTTTTTAAGTATTGGGCGTTAGGTTCTGATCTATAATGTGAATAAGTTTTTTTTAAAGGTTAGTTTTATGAGTATTCTGGCAACGATTAACGTTAAGGAGATTGTTGGGGTGAGGTTTGCCTTTTTAGTTTTATCTCTCACACGCCTGAATTGTTCATACTGTAAGAGAAAGTGGACACTCAAGTCAGATTTAGATGAATTAGATTAGAAAAAAAGTGTAGGTCAAAGAAAGGAGGATCTATATCTCTTCTCTGGGACTAATGTAAATCAATGTTTTTATTCTTCAAGGTGCATTTTTGCACTAAGCCCCCCAAAAATTAAAAAAATTTATTTAAACCATAAATAATTAAGTGTGTAAGATTACTCTTACCCGACTCTTTAGTCAATTTCTTGGTTAAAGGGAGTTTCCATTTCTTTCAGTTTTCAAATTGTCCTGCCTAGTTAATTTTTAAATTCCTTTGTAACAGATTTGTATAATTTCTGCCTCATAGTAGCAATATTTCTACCTTACGCATTGCCATGGTAATTTATTTACCAAAGAAGTTCGTCCACTTCTTTTTGAGTTCTCCTCGTTCCAACATTTCTGTAACAATGTGTATGTATGGATGCAATCGTGCATTATGTGTATTTCTATTAACAAATATTAACTTATAACAAGAAGGATAAGGAAATCTTGAATTAAAAAATAAACTGAATGTAATGGCCCAGAACTTGGAGGAGCGGAATTCCTGCTAGAGCTTAATCACTGCCTCTTTGCACTTGGCTGCCAACCACTTCAGTGCATATTGTAGAGTCCCCTTAACCTATGGAAATCCTGCCCATAAAGCTTATGGATGGGACTGGTGACGGAGTGCACCACAATTGAATGCTTTCTTTTGGCCCACAACACACGTGGACAGGCTGGACAAACTTCCATAAACTTCAAGCACCTCGCAGAGGATGTACAGCTGGTTCAGTGTTCCACGGCTGGTATGAAAACAACACTGATTGCTTTATTCAACAGACTCATGATCCAAAAAAAGATAATATACAACAACATGACATATTAAAAAATAAAATTAAAAATAATAAAAAAATCTTATAAAAGATTTGCATACCAATGTTTCCACAGAGGCGACTGGTATCTTAACACACTGAGAGAGGGATGTGGAAGCATTATATTGAGACTGTTCAATGAGCTACCCAAAGGACACATAAACTTGTATTTCAGATCTCTCAAAGGTGCCTGGAATGTTCTGACATGTGTGTTACAAAACATCTCATTTGAACTGCTGAACCTGGGTTTCTTAACCAGAATTCTCAAAGAATCTTTATAAGCAACCTTAAGCTTATCCATTCTAGCTTTTTTAAATTTACACCACAAAGTAGCTGTATAAAAGGATGTACAGTGAGCTTTGAACAGGCTTATTTTTACCTCATCAGTGCACATATAAAATTTTCTCCCCAGAGTGTTTGCCTGGGCGTACAACGTGCGACACTGCCGATAAATGTCATCATCATCACAGAGCTGGTCTTTGATGTAGTGACCCAGATATATAATTTTAGAACAAGCATTTAACGTTTGCCCTGATAGAAAAAAGTCATGATAAAACGTTTTTTTTTGCTTTACTCCTGCATACTAGAACAACAGTTTTCTTAGTATTACACTGCACATCGACTCTCAACCCATAATCAGAGCAGATATTCAGTAAGTGTTGAAAACCAGCACTGCTGGGTGATAGTACAGTCAGGTCATCTGCATGCATAAAGTGATTGACCAAAGTATCACCAATCATTCGTCCAGTTTTACAAAGGTTAATTTCTTTTGACAGGTCATCCATGTACTAGTTAAACAAGGCAGGTGAGAGAATCCCACCACGTACACCATTACTCACACCAAAGGAAGCAGAGGTTCTATTGCCCCATTTTACATTCATTTTCTGGTTAAAAATACTAGTAAACTAAAATTCTCTGTTTTAATTTGTCAAATAACTTGTAGTGATTGACACAGCCCCCGGCAGTTATAAGAAATAACACACATTAATTGGTCAATGTGGAATTCACTGCTGACTGGAGTCACTGGAATCACTGGAAGTGGTTACCCCAGGCCCTTTAGACGTTGTAAGTCTATTCCTTGGCTCATAGTAACGGCGCACCACTGAACCCTCTGGCCATAGCTCTGGGTTATACGCTTCTGCAACGTTCTCACACTCCACCCTGACTTTAAAAGAACTATGGTGTTTCCAGTGACAATACGCCGGCATTCAACAAAACACCCAAGTTTTCCTTTAACATAGTTTGTTATTGTCTCCTCATCAAGATCTGGAAGAAATCTAGTTGCAAAGAAAGTTACAAACCTCGTTCTTACCACTTTTATGTTGCTTTGAGTGCTAGTGTCAATAATAGTTGCTGGTCTTTTACGCTCAGGTTTAGCTTGCCATTTTAACGGAGCTGGGTGGCTCTTGGTTCTCATATGCTGCCCTTGGTTCACCACCATGTTACTCTGCCTGAAGTCTAGGTACAACAATCAGCTAGACTTTCCTCTTCAACACCCTGGCATTAGCTATTTCAGGGAAGCTGAGAAGTGTAATTAGCCTATAATTGAAAATGTACACCCTTTGGTCCCCTTTCTTATGGAGGGAACCACCACCCCAGTCTCACTTGGAATCTGAGAGAGGCTCTCCCTGTGGTGGGAGTCTAATACGTCCCTGACTGAGGGCTCCATCAGACGCTCCCCAGAGACCCTCACTATTTGTAGTGGCCTGCCAATTCTGTCTGGTGTCTGACAACCGGTTGGTGATCTGTGGATAACTCCATCACTTTCTTCACTCAAGCGTTAAAAAATGCATCCAAAGGTCGGAAGATGTGAGTGGACATCCTTATATATGAACATGGTGCTCATTAGTAAAAAATCCATGACTAACACAGATGTCCAAATATAAAACAACATTCGGTTTCAAAGCTGGGTGTCAGTTCTTCCAATTATGCCTCTTCTTGTGTCACTGTCTTTTCTCTCATCGGTGTTGAAGTCCCCAAGCAGATTGATGAAATCTGAGATGATATTCCACATCATTAAGCATCTGCTGATCAGGTTGCTGAGGCCTTTGCCTCTGACTGCTGCCCAGTCCTCTGTGCACTGACCCTACATGGTTCTGCTTGCAGGTTGTGGGTCCACTGGAGGATGGTCTTTTGGCACTCCTTCAAGCTTGAATCGGACAGGAACCCGACTACCAGATGCTTTCCAATTAACCACGAGTCCTGGCCCGGCTCCAGGATGAAGTCCCAGCTCCCACTGTACTGAGTAACGTCATTTGTCTTGATTTTATGGTCATCATAAGGGCTTCTTAAACCAGTCTTTGTCTGACCTGTCAACAATAGCCTGTTTGCATTAGGAGACCATACCAGGGCTATTTAAGCTCCAGATGACAAAGCTTCTGGGATCATTCAATTAATAAAATCCCTCCACCATTTTTACATTTCTAAAACGACATTCAGGATTTAAAAAAAATGACACTGTTGGTCAGAGGTGTTATCACATTTTTATATCACCCGGAAACTTGTGTCACATCTTGTGTTTTACCGATCAGCTGTTGAGAAAGAGTCACTTGAGAACAGCTGAGTATTTGTTTTCTTCATGAAGAACTTGTGTGACCAATAAACACCAACATGACGCTGAGTGTTCAGTTTAGTTCCCCTTTTTCTACCTTCGAGGTTCAACAACACTTCCCAAAGCTCTTTTTTCCTGCTCATTCGCAGCTGACAAGAGTCAACCATGAAGCAAACTGCTTTGTCGCTCAGGTAAGAACTGTCAGCTACCCTAAATGATAGAGTAAGTTTGTTTTATTATTTTTGTATCATATTTTGCTATGCTGGATCAAAAATTAGAAATTTTAAAATAACATTTTATGCAAATTAAATTAGAAAAAACACTTCTTTGTGAACTTGCTTGTATTGTCATTCTTTGTTTTCATTGTCATTTTATTATTATTATTGCTGTTGTTGCCTTACTAACAAAAGGGTATGCTATTTTGTTTCATATATTTAATCACTGATTCTTTTCTTTGAGCATATTTTGAGAAAAGGAGTCTGAAAAAACTCCTGGAGTTTAATGTATAATAAGGAATAGTGTATACTATTTCTTCTGGAATCCTTAAGATGGTAAAAAATAAATAATTCTTTAATTATGATCAATCATGAGTAAATTATTAGATTAGGCTTAATGAAAGGAAAATAAATGACATAGAGTAAAAATTCAGATGGACTTACATCCAAAGCAGAGCTGCTAAATGTATTTCTGTTGAGCTGAATTAATAGCAAATATCAACGGTTGTCTGATGTGCAGAGGCAGATCATTTCACAATTTAGGGGCACTAACTTAACATATATAAACTTTACATCGACTAAAAACTTCAGTTAAAGAGAATTTGCTCAAAAAACATTGTTTTTTAATGGAAACAGAATAAAAAGTAACTCCCAAATTTTAATTGAACAAAAGGCCCCAGGCTAATCAAATCCTTATAAGAGGAAGTCTGATTATCATGCTGTTAAAACATAAATAATTTAGTCTTCTTTGATTATAATTGCAGCATATTCATCACTAAGACTCAAAATTAATAATGTAAATGCGGAAGGCTGTCAACGCCTCTGGTAAAGGTGGATCTGAGATTCTTAAACATAAAACAGAACGGAAGTGATATGTTTTCTTAAAAATAAATCTTAATGCAACATGTATGTTTAGGGCATCCTACATCCTGATCACCAGTCTGAAACTCATTTTCTTTCTTCTTCTCAGGAACCAATCAGGATCTTTTAGACAAGCTCTAAAGTCTCTGTTGTTTTATCTCTGGGATGTTTATTCCAAACCTGCTCCCTCAGGCCGAGAAATCTTTTCTCTGCTGTCTATCTGCTTCACCTTTTCCATCATTACAGGCGGTCTGCTGCACCACTGGCTGTCACATACTTTAAAATATGACCGTATGGCGTCTGTTCTGACCACTTGCTTCTACAGCGTGACCATACTCCTGGTCTCCTTCCTGTGTCACCCCCTCCGCTGCGTTCTCACAATGATCCTGCCCACTGTGTGCACCAAACAGGGACGCAAACTCCTCATCTCGGCCTCTGTCATGGTTCTGGTGTTGAACGTCATCCCTAACATCACGGTCAACGTAGGAGCAGTAGCACGGATCTTGAAGTGTACCGCTGAGGGTTTTACAAGGACTCTGCTGAACTCATCTCAACCCCTCAATAATGCTAAGCAAGATCTAGTTAAAGAAGCCATAAAAGGACTTAAAATGGAGGATGTTATTGTTAAAAAATTAAGAACCTTGGACCATTTTACTAATGTTAACATGTCAGAAGTCAAGAGCGTGTTTGCTAAAGTGATTGGTCAGATAGAGGTTAACTTATCATATACAAGGAACCTCCTGAGTCAATACAAGCTGTTGTCAAACCGGATCCTTGCAGCCATATTTGTCTCTCTGCTAATCATGGAATCTGCAAGATATTTACAATCCTATCTGACGTCGGTTCAATTTGATAACCGCTTAACCTCTGCAGCACTTCTGCCAAAAACATGTCCTAAAGGTAATATGCAGCAGACTAAAGAGAGAATCCCAGTCAGGATTTGCAAAATAACAAGTCAAGAATGTACCTCTTCTTTCATATCACTGGGCATTGTGACATTATACTTTGTTGGTATAACTCTAATAGTAGTTTTGGATAATGTTGTGTATCATATAGTCCAAATGATCATGCCATGGGTGCTGGATTTTCCACCGACAACTGCTGCAATAACTGTCAATTATAAGGTAATGTTTTGGGGGTTCTCTTCAGCTCTGCATATTTTTTGCCTCTACACAAAATTTTCATTTAATGTGCCCTTCTTTTTCCTGCAGGTGAAATGGTTTCCTCCTGCATCCTGTATCATCCCTACATCGTGTGTCACACGAGAGCTGATAAACTTCCAAAAGGAATACAAGTGGACCTTCAACCCCGAACTTTCCCCTTGTGAGGTGACAACTTCAGCTCCAAAGCTGGGTGTCTCTCTCCTGCTGGGATTTTTTTGGATGATGAGCTACTTTCTGGTGTTTCTTGAGGTTTACACCAAGCGGCTTCGCAGAAATATTTGTGCGTCCTTTTTCAGAGAACAGGAAGTAAGAAGAAGAGTACACTCAACAAAGAAATTACAGGAAAAGCAGATGAGAAAGTAAAAAAATTACATTTGCTATTACTTTTAGTATTTTTAATTGAAACATACTAAGATAGATTTGTGTTATCCTCAAAAGAGAAACATGTCATTTTGTTAAAATATAAATTTAATTTTCACTTTAGTGACTATTTTGATAGTTTATCTTGTTACGTGGTACCTAAAACTGTTTAAACCAAAATACAAATTTGGTTTATTAGCAAAGTATAAAAACTAATTGACCTGATTGATACGTTGGAGAATTCAAATTGAACTACACTGATGGATCTGGGAAGGCTCCTGTAGAAAGTGTTTGCAAAAGGGAGGGACATTCAGTAGAGTTCTTTGTGCCGATTGGGTACCTTCCACCCAATCTCGAGTTTTTAGCCAATCACAGCAGCAGTGGCAGTATGATAGGTTTCATCACCAACAGAGTTAACTGATAAATTAAACTCTTACCAAATCCAATTGGAGGGAAGGCAAAACCATCTTCCCATCCACAAAGGCAAAAATTGCATCCTTTTGCTCATTAGAAAAAGATGGTTTTCAAGCTAAACTCGGCAAAGCCATCTTTGAGATCCCAGATACAAATGACCTTTCTCGGCCACAGGGTTGGCTTAGACATTGGGTGAGATGCTTGGTCAACCAGGAGAGGCTCAGAGTAGAAACGCTTCAACTCATGAGTGAGTTAAGGTAGCTTTGACATCTTTTTCCTGGACACCTCCTGTATTTATTTAGTGTTGGTGCTGCTGCCGCTATATTGCGAACACTGCACCCGTCAGTTGTGGTGACGACAGACCTGAGCTAAAAGGCAAACTCTTCATTTAGCAATCTTGTATTGTTAATATTGAACATCTAAAATTTGAGGTGTGTTCTGGTAGAAATTCTTTATGGAACCGTGAGCCTCATTAAATCTTTGGAGTGTATAAACACTTTAATAACCTACAAAAACTAAAGAAGTTGGTGTTCTTACATTTTACTGCAATTTTCTCAAAATGAAAGTTCTCTCAAAATAGAAACTCAAAACAAAAAATATTGTCCATGGGACAAACTAAGAATAAATTGGTTAATGTTGAATTTGCCACTTTGGAAAATTTTTCACTATATGAAAAACAACAAAAACAACGTTCTGCTGACATTTTGCTCAAAGAGTACAGGGCTGTTTGTCACCTTATGTGACAAGTGGTGGTTCTTGCTGTGTTTCTGCTTTTGCTATACGTGAACCAGTAATAGAACATCCTGTTTATGAGTCGCTGAAATGACACCTTTTTTCTGCAAACACATCATGTTCTCCAGTTGGAGCCCACTTGTGGTTTATACAGGCGTAAGGTTGTATTTTATGCTACATTTGCATGAACCCGTGTAAAAAAGGAAACAGGCCCACCACCATCTGTGTTTCCCCACAACAGTTTTTCCCATCACATTGTATTTCTTTCTTATTTTTTATTTAGAGTGAAATATGATGTTATTGTGGTTTTAACATTTTAGCCCCACAAGATGACACTGTGCTCCAAGATATACAAAAACAAGCCTGTGGCTGGAAATTAACAATAACAGATTAAACACAGTCATTCCTAGATTGGCCTAGATAGATACAATATATTAAATCTTCCTGTTTTATCTGGGTACCATAATATTCACCACACTGTTCAGAATACATAGTACATTTTAAAAGAAATTCTACTTCTAAGGTTCTTTGCATATCAAAGGCTTCCCATGAGGCTTGAGGGTTTTATTTTAAGAACTCATCCAAGTATATTTATAGAAAACTTCCTAACAATCTATTTTTTGCTCCTGACACTGTGTCCACTTCGTGATTTTCTAAAAATTTCGTCACATGGGCAAAAATATTCCCCCTTTTTAAGTCTGCTTTACAAATCTCATGTAGCTGGACTAAACTCTAAAACTTCATAAGCTCAGAAGATCTCCTAGTTACGATGCACTGTTCTTATACTGCATATCAAATGTTCTTGATAGCCCAATAATATAGCTGCACCACCCTATTCAGTTATCTATATTTTCCCAAAATCATTGTGGTTCATTTGGGCTGATCTAAATTAAAACCAGCAAGGAAACAAAAAAAAGAAATTGTTAAAACCCAAGCATGTCTTCCTCTGAATACCAAAGATGATGAACAGCAAACATTAATATGTATAAACATGATAAAATAATGTTATGATGTTTTCTTCTCTAAAGCTTTTCAGTGTTCAATCCAGGAAGCCTGAGGGCTGAAAATCATTAATTAGAATATAAAAAAGAAAAACTCCCACTAGTATTCCAAATGAAGAGCAGGGTACAGACACGTCTTCTTTCAGGTTGGATTCTGGAAAAACGCTTTTTTTAAAGGATTAGACACTTGTGACATATGAATCACTCTCTCAGACTGCTTCAAGACTGTCGAAAACATTTTCAAGTTAATTACTTCTTTTCAGAATATGTCAAGCTTGACAATAAACAAATTTAGTTTTTTTATAGTCTACAGATCTATTTATGATGTCAACAAATAAAAAATATTTCTCTTTTAATTTCTTAGATAACACATGTAACATTGCATACCAGGCTAGTATTAGTATTATTTCAACCTCAAATGTTTTGCATTGTTCTCCTGAAATTTACAAGGAGATATAGAAAAAAACTTTAATGGAGACTTCAGGAAAACATAAAACAGTGTTTCTTGTAGCTCACTGCTGTTTCCATTTAGGTGGGGTTGTTTTTGGAGTTCATTTGTGTCTTTGCTGATATCACAATCAAAGATAGCAGTTAATGATTGTTTTGCTTGTAATACAGAATGTCTTGTGAATATCTTTTTGCTACCTTACAAGCCAAAAAAATTCATCTTTGTGTATCCACAAAACTCTTAATTTTTGTATAAAAAGACATGTATTTTTCAGAATCAGAATCTGTTACCTAGCGCTGCCTTGCTGGGTAACCATAGGTAAAGTATGTCTTTCTGATTCTGTATTTTTGATAATTCATGAAGCAAGTTACAGTTTGTTTACAGATATAAGTTTAAAACTGCTGGGTATCCAAAATGACTGGATAGTTTTGCCATTGCAAAGTGCCTAAAGATTACATATTGTGAATTGCTCCTATTTAAGTAAACAAACTGAATTAAAGTGATGGGACCAGGAGTGCCTCTGGGGATGTTGATTCTGGCTTAAAAAAAGCTACGCATTTTGATTATATCTTTGGGTATCATTTCAAAGTTTGTTTAAAGAAAAATATGACAGTTTATGGGTAAGCACTGAATATAAAATGAAAAATAATTTAGATTCAATTATTTGCTGCAAGACTGATACTCTATCACCCAAAATCCCTCCCTGTGTTTCTTTAAAAACCTGACTATACAGCCTTCTTAAGATTAATTATTTGAAAATATAAAACTTAAATACAAATTAGCATCTTCCTTTAAAATTAATTCTTTTTACGGTCTGGAAAGAAAACAAATAAAATCTCAGCAAAAAAACATCAAAACAAAATGGTCAATTGCCTTTTTATTAACCTTCACCAAGTAGGTTATGTTTTTAAGAGACTTTGTGCATTTTTGTACTTGTAAAGTTATAAACAGATTTTAATGAAATTTCTACCACTACATCTCAATCCAATGAACAATCCATTAAATGTTTGTGATTATCCACATCTTAATCCTGAAGCAGGATTTTTTTAAAGAATTCTTTAACATTATTTTGCAGAACAAGCAGTTCCCCGCTAAACCATAGAGTGGCAACAGTGACTATTCATAATTTCATCATCGGAATCAAAAAAGTCCAGGGAACCATACTAGAGATAAAAACACAGAAAAGGTGAGCCATACCTCGCTCTCAGTCTTAATCTGCTGATTAAAGAAAAAAGCAGAGTTTAGTGCAAGAAGGTCAGAGCAGAACAAACACTAAAGGCTGCAGACACATCTTGTGTCTTATATATAAACTTCTGAAAGGATTTTAAGGACATTTTTACAAAAGGTGCACCCCATGCCAAGGAACAAATCATTAGAATTTGGTAATTATACAGATCATGTGCATGTTTTCGCTATAGGTGTAAGTCACAATATGCTGCAAAATTTGCTGCCTAGTGGAGGTCTGCGCTCTCAGAGTGCTTTTATACACTGCCTGGCCAAAATAAAAGTCGCCACCTGGATTTTACTAAGCAAATAGGTACAAGACTCCGATTGGATAAGTACTGCATAGGCAGTACTCTTTCAGCTGGCAACAAGTTATTTAAGCCCAGCTGATGCAATGAGTAACTCCTCATTTCTTAAACAACCATGGCAAAAGACACATCCTGTGGTCGTGGAAAAGA
>JAUZNJ010110555.1:0-20147 GCA_034780135.1 Jordanella pulchra | reverse complement strand
AAGTGGAGCAGTAGGGCTATCGCCATAGTGTTCCACTTGTTTTATGCATATAAACTGCTTTATTATAATTATACAGGCTGATTTAAAGATTATATGGACACTGCAATAAAAGTAGAACAGGAAAGATAAAACAGAAAAAAAGGAGAAAAGATGAAAGAGACAGGAGATACAAGGGAGACAATGATGAAAACAACTTCAGTCTGCTTCACCACCTGCAAAGAGATGCAAAAAGAACAGAATAACAACTTATATGGTACGAGACATACAACAAAGTAACACCTAGATACTATCGCTGAAGCGAACAAATGCATTAAACTACAATGAACACATTTTTTACAGTTTTGTAGGTAAGGTAATGTTGAAACTGGGTACGTTCCAAAAGAAAAACAGAATACAGCACAATAACTGATTAATTTTTAATAGCTGAAAACGTCTTTTTGTTTAGAGGGGATGTTTAATTGCTGATCTCTATCAAAAACACAAATTTTGTTCTCACTATTTGTGTGGGAAGAATCTAAATTGTGGCGACAGAAGTAATTTGTGACGTTAAGTTGATTCCTCGGCTCATCGAGTGATAAAATGTTCCCAGTCTGACAACCTTACGCTCATCATGTCTGAAGAATGGGAGTAAAAAGAGGCTTCATCTAATAGAGATAATGATCTGATAAGATTTATGTGATACTTTCTGCATTAGCTGGAATCACCCCTAAGACCTCTGAGCAGACTCTCCCGCTCAGCACAAGAACTGGGCTGCTGACTGGTTCCCCTGATGCACAGGTCGCCGCAAGCCAGAAGGTTAGCTCATTTCCCAAAATGATGCTCATCATTTAACCTGTTTCAACCATGTTCCCCACATGCACCCATCAGGTCTACTGCTACTGTTACGTATATGTGGTTAAAGGTTTGTAATAAAGCAGAAATTGAAGAGCTTACAGATTTATCCTAATTTATGAATCCAAGCTTGTGTTCCTACCCTTAATCTAGTTTTTCATACACACACCTATTCTCTAGAGAAAGGTTGTTTTTAAGCATGTATCATAGTAAAATCATCCAATGTAAAGGAATCACCAATAAGAGTCGAAGTTGTCTGGTTCTTATCCCAGACTAATTGTCTCCTATTCTTTCTCCGATTACTTGACAATTTTTCCTAAAAAAAAAAAAAAAAATTTTTAAAAAGGGGCAGTTCCACGTCGCTTGGCTCAAATACTGTAATGGAAATGTTCTTAAAACTCAAAAAGTGTCTTTTAATTTTTATTTTGTACAGCCGAATGTTCCACCAAGAAAGCCTAACCGAACCAAGACAATGTCAAACCTGCAAGGCCTTGATCAATCTCCTGCTTTCCACAACAACATCAGCAGGAAGCCGGCCAATAAAAAGGGTCCCTTTAAGAGGTAGGGAACTGCGTGAAAATCTTTTAATTAAACAAAAAAAAAAAAAAAAAAGTCAATTACACAATGAGATGTTTCTAAACTGAAACCTGTTTGGAATAAACGACACCTAAAACATGAAAACATGTCACCCAACAACGTGTCTGTCTGCTTCAAATGTTCAGATCCCTCAGCACTGGCAGACTTTCTGACATGCTGCTGAAAGCAGCCTTCGGAGCCAATCTATTTGAAGAAAAATGCGAGCGGGACTTCAGCTGGGAGAACAGCATCGATACGACAGGTAAAACATCAAACATTATGTCTACATTCAGAAGCTTGAAAGAAATTCACTCAAATATCTTCTGCTCTGTTGGCACACTTTACTTTGATGGGGTCAATGTTTGCCTTTTTTGATTCACTTAGTTCCTTTTTTAAGTGTTTCTGACATCTAATTTAACCCTCTTTTCTTTCTCTATAGCTCCACCTACTGGCTCTTATAAAGTTTTTCAGTTCTCTGACAGCCCACCACCTGTGATCTTTGCTATGGGTTCTCCCTCACAGGCAGACAGCCCCCCTGATCCTCTGGTTTCCAAAATGTTCTCATGTAGGTGTTTTTTTTATTTCTTTTCTTTTCAACAACCCTATTAACTGATCACTGTATCTTTGGATAGATTGTCACATTTTGTAACTGCTAACATAGTCTGCAGATCCTCTGGCAGCCCTCTTTATAGCAGACCCAGTTACTTGTAGGTTAGTGAATATTTCCTTTTCCTTGACTTTCAGGTTCTCCCACCTACTTGAACTCTGGTTGGATGTTGAATGCTTGTCCCCTCCAGAGAGGAAGTCGCAGAAATAGTGAAACCGAAGCCATGGATGCAATCCCACAAAGTGCTCTGATTTTCCACCCTCCGGAGCTCCCTGAAGACACCCTGATGGAGGTAAGGACTCATGAAGATGACAGCTGTTATAAATTTTGCATCTGAAGTTTTCGTCTTTGTTGAATTTCATGTCTTTTCACAGCAGGCTCATACTGATGCTCTGAGTGAACTACGATTCACTTTGGCTTTTGTCACCTGTGTTATGGAGTTGGCTTCCTCAAAAGGCCCACCACTGGATGACTTCTGCAGTCCTGATGTTTCCTTCTTGGAGCAAAGTGTTGTGGCAGATCAGATCAGTCTTCTGAGTAAAGAATGGAGGTAAGAAGGAAGTTAAATCAGTAATTAGAGCCACTACCTGAGTTGAAATTGGTGCCCTTCACTCTCCTTTAGTTCTAATTGATGCAGGAGAGCACTGAGATAATTACCTCTGTCTTCTCCTGCATCAGTTAGAACTGAAGAAGCCTCTTGGATGAGAAGTGAAACGTCTTCTAGAAAACTTCACATCCAGTTGCATAAACTGAACTTTCCAAGAGCAACAAGCTATACAATTAGTTATTCTTGGGGGCCTTTTTTATGCCTTTTTAATATTTTTTTAGGCCTGTGTTGATGCTAGTTGTTAGCATTACGCTAACTAAGACTTAAAACTAGAAAGCTATGACTTCAGGTGTGTCATCACTCCTGGATCTGAGCTCTGACTCCCAAGACAAATCAGTCACAACATTAGCCTTTGTTTTACTTTTCCCATTGAACTCCAAGATAAATATCATGCAAGGAGGTTATTTACAGGAATGTTGTGTCTCCATAGTATTTACCGCAGCTTTATGCTTGTAAACCTCCTCTTCTTTAGCTAATATTTTTTTGTCTTTTTCCAGCTATGCAGAGCAGTTAGTGCTGTACATGAAAGCTGAGGAGTTTCTATCTTCTGCGCTCCATACTGCAAAGGAAAGCATAAAACAAGGCCACCTTCAGACCTCTTCATCTGTCAAGCAAGGTGAGAGTAATGCCATAGTCATACATGGGAAAAGTCTGATTTGAAAGTCCATCAGGAAGAATCATAGTAACAGAAGTTTAAACAAGTAAAGCAGATAGAGTTGATATTGAGAGGAAATGTTTTTAACTCTGTTTGTGCTGCACTTGCGGCCATATGCAAGAACCAAATAATGCGCATACATAACGTTTGTTATGTATGCGCTGCTCCTATTAAAAGTTTTCATTGTCTTTTTGCAAGGCTGTTTATTTGCTATGTTTAGCCCTGTAGACATCTCAGGTGTCAGAGATCTTGGAATATTTTATTAAAATCATTTAAATTGAGTTTATATTTTTAAACGATACATAAAATATTAAAATTGAAAACCCAAATTTCCATTTTGCAGTGATCAGGAAGCTCAACAACTTGTACAAGAGCTGCGTGACCTACTGCCGCTCCCTGAATGACCGGCTTCAGACCTTCTTGCTTGACAAACAGAAACTCATGGACCGTTTCAACAGCCTCACAGCAGAGAAGCTCATCTATGGACACACTGTGCATATGGTGGGTTCACTCTAAACTGTTAAAGCTCATCTCAGATCATATTATACCCTTTCTATAGCAATTAGGCATGCTTATATCAGTTCTCCAAATGTTTGTGCTTACTATATTCAGATACAATCTGCTGCTTTGGATGAGATGTTCCACTATGGTGCAGCATCCGTGCAGCGCTACAATAAAGCCCTTCTGCTGATGGAGGGTCTGTCCCGAATCATTACAGAGCAAAAAGACATCGACATCATTGAAAAATGTGTGTAAACTCTCTATACAAATGATTGCATGACTAAATTAGACCTTGTATTGATGCATTTCACATGTGTACATTATTTGTTTTAAATGTTTTCAGGTAAGAAGTGCATTGAGCGACGCCTTTCCACTTTGCAGACATAGTGGTATTCATCCTCCCTGCACGGTTCATTCAACACACAAGCACTTTGATCTAATGTAGGAGAAATGACCACAAGAAAGCTAATGTTATCCTACTATCCATACTGTACCTCTAGTATCACACCAAAGAAGGAATGACAGTATTTTTTCTGTTTTCAGTTAGGTTTTAGGCTGTGAGTCCTCTTAGTGTGCTGCTTTCTGCTTTTGCACATACAATCTTGTAAGAAATGTGTTGTTTGAAGTGGACTGAGGTTTTTTTTTAAGCGTGGGGGGGGGGGTATCTATGTTTAGAATTTGTTCAAGAATGTTCTCTTGTAAGCTAACATTCATCTTGGATGAAATGACCAAATATAGGAAGAAAAAAAAGTGTGCCTGTATTACTTTTTGTAGACAAATGAATGTAATTGAAACAAAAAAAGTGCTTTGACCTAATAGAATAAGTGCTTTATGACTGTTAATAAAAACAAAATACTGCAATATGTAGTAAAATGCACTACATGTTCTTTTGAGGTTGAGATTTTGTTTGGAAAAACCGAATCTGGTTTTCTCAGGTAGCAATGCAGTCATTTATGGGGGGTTTGCATGTAAAATGAGTCATTTTTGTCTGAAAATTATATTATTTTATATTTTTGTTAATGTTGTTATTTTTGAGTGTGTTGTTTGGTTGAATACATGTTTTAATTCTTTTTTTGTTTCTGTCTTCTAAGACATATGGTTTTAGAAATTATATACTCAGTATTTTGTGAAAATGGTTTTAGAGACGCTTGCTGGAGTTTACTCAGTTACCTTTTTCGTATTTTTAAGAATGTTAGTGAAATTTCCTAAAATGAATTGTGACAATGTTTGTTTGTGAGTTTGAACAATGTAATTTATTATCAAGTATAATAAACTGAATGTCTTCGTAATGTTGCTTTTTTTACGTTTATTTTTTTTTTTTAAGACAATCAACTTAAATTAAAGTTTAAGCTTCAAAATTCCAAAAGATTTATTCACCTAAACACTAAAAGTAAGGAAATTTTGGTTATTTTTCATTATTTATTTTCGTGTACGTCATAGTGCATTGACTTCCGGGTCACAGAGGGTCGCCCCGGCCGCCATGTTGCTGAATGAAATTATCCTAGCTTCAAAACATTAAAAAGCGGCTAGCGATAGCAGTTGATAATATTTCATGGAATAACGCTTATTTATTATTTTGACCCATTGCAAACATGACATAGACCCAATGAAACTAACACAGAAGCCCCCTGTCGTGTAAGTAACAATGTTTAAATGATTTATGTATTTATTCAACGGCTCTGGCCTGCTAGCTGAATCAAGCTAAGCGCTAGCACGCGTTCTGTTGAAACGATAGTTTTAAATGCTGATTGACAGCTTATATTATTATGAACATCACAGTAAAGCAATACGTTTTTGTCGTAACGAATTAAATATAGTCTAGCTGTTTGCATTTGTCTTTATTTTAGAGTCTAAGTTTTTATTTTTCACTGTAGCATGAAAAGCTAGCTTAACGCCACGGAGCAGTCAGTGATGTTAACGGTCATCTTGTAGACAGCAATAAAAAGTGTAATTAATGTCTCCAATTATCTTTTTATCTACACGTAAAAGCCTTGTCTGGAAACGTGTTTTTTTGTGCATTTAAAAGGAAATAGCAAACAAGTCAGATTTGCAGATTTCCTAACTATGATTAAACGCAGTGTATTTACTATGCTTCTGGTCAAATTTCCATCGGTAATATTAACTCTTGGGTCAATGTATCCCCTTTGTCTGCAAAGCATGTAGTTATAGTGTGAGCGTTTGTTTTTTTACAGTCGGTAGATTAATTCTTTGCTACTGTGCTTGCATGGTACAAATACATCAAGACGTGATTTCTAACTTTTTGGCAAAACAGTGACAATGTAAAGGTTTTAGGCAGGCCAAATGAACAACGTCTTAATAAACGTAGTTTTTTTGTATTTTAGGATGCAAATTGTCATTCTCAATAGCCGCGCCTGATAATGTTTATTACTTCTGGGTAAAACGCAATGTTTAACTTTGTTTTATTTGTTTTTCTCTAATATATATTGTTAGATATCTGGCGAATTCACGTACGTAAAATGCTATTTTGTGGTTAAAAAAATAACACAAATTAAGCGATAAAACCTGGTAAAAGTTTTTTTTTCATGATATTAGTAGCTACTTCAAATTTACCAAGAAATAATGTATCAGACTTATTTAGAGCACTACATAAAAAAGTCAATAAGTTTGCATATTGTACTTATACACTTGTATAAGTACAATATGCTTACGTGTGTAATGAAAGATGATCCAACTCTGCGAATATAAATTTGCTCTAAAGCATCCATGGCACTTTGACTACACTGCTTAAAAAAATGAAAAGAACACTTGTTAATCTAAGTGCAAAATTAGTATAGATAAACTTGTGTAATATTGATATTAATATTATAATATTCATGCCTTTAGATTGTCTGAAGTTTCTCAATTTGCTATAGATTGTTAGTGTTTTATTTAATTCGTTAATGAATGTTTGTTTTTGTTTCAGTTTAGACTTGTGTAACATTTGCTGTAATTGTATCATTTAATCAAGTATTTTCCTTGTAGTTTTTAATGTTTTGATAAGAGAAGAAGTAATTAAGAAAATTAATCGGAAACCAGTTTTAAGGTTTGACTCTTTGTATTTGCACCAATGACTATTTTAATGTCAAAACGATCCAAAGTAGAGTATATGTGCCAGTTTTGCATTTGAACAATTATCACTTTGAAGTGATCACCAATCATGTAAAGTGAGACCAGAATTCTTTTATATATTGAAAGGAAATATAGTAAGTTGGTTGTGTCTTCTACAGTTTCACATAATTCCTTATTCCTTTACATCTATGTCAAATTAAACGTTTCTTCTCTAAAATGTATTACCAGGATATATTTGGTATGGTACTTTAGATTGGCTGTATTTAACATTAGGAGAAATGGGTAATTCAATGCATTGAAACTGTGTTCTATTCAGGATTACTGGTCCTAAATATAGTGTTTTTTCTATGCTAGATTCTTATTCATAATCATCGAATAGAATTAAAACGATTTTAAAAATCGCAATTTTGTTATCAAGTATTTGTTCAAAGTATTTTTAGTTTATTAAGTAACATTAGGGAAATTAGATTAATTTAAGTGTAACAGAGTGTTTTAGGGCTGAAACATTTGAATCATTGAAATGATCATCAACTAATTTAGAAATTGATTATTGTTATAATTGATTACTCTAAAACATGCCACTAACTAAAAGCAATCGTCTTAAAGCAGTAATTAAACCGAATCATAAACAGGATTGTAATTATACCAGAGCTCAAGTGGAAAGGTTTAGTTTCTCAGGTTTAATTCTGCAAAAAAAAAAACTTCTTTAAGGAACCTTTTCCTATCCAATTATTAATAGATTAACCGAAAAAATAATCCTGATAATTGTCCTTCTGTTGGAAATTATAACCCAGTTGCTCCATAAAGCAGAAGTTCGAAGAGAGTTATGAATATAATTTAAGAGGACAATGAGGTCACCTTTGTGGAAGTTAAATGATTTAGAGGGGATTTTATTTGAATCAAAATCAAATAAAATGGCACAGCAACTTGATTTTTTTTTTACTTTTTTATTCCTGCCATTTTACTTAAAACATGCAGCAGTAAATGTAGGTAATAGAATTGGGACACAGTATGTACTCGTACCCGTCAGTGGGAAGTGTAGGTATTGAGACTGGGCCTATCTCAGATATCATGTTAGGTTCATCCAACGCCACTAGATTAAACCTCCGACTGTCGAGGAGTTCAGCAAAGCCCTGTTGATGATCTGGGGGGAAATACCCAAGAACTCCACCCATCATCAACATGACCTGACATCAGGCATGCAGATAGTCCCATGGGGGCCATTTTGACTGGCTTTAATGACATTCGGTCAACTGAAGAATCCTTCTGCATTAATTGTTCTTCTTATCTTCTGTGAAGTCGGATCGAGCTGTGGGTTGGTTATTTTCAGCAAAGGATAAGATATAATTTTGTTTCTAACACTTAAACCAACGCTATGTCAGTATGGATGTAGAAAAGGTTTTTAAAAAAATGAGATCTGATTAAAAGTGTTTCTCTTTCTTTTTTTTTAAAGCAGCCTGCCAAGTATTGCTTCCAGGCAGTCCCGTGTCATCAGATATAGCACAGTTAAAATGCATTTTTTGTGATCATTTTGTCAGAAAACAAAATTTATCAAGCAGCCTATTTAATTTCAGCTGTGTAGACTGCCTGCACATTCTGAAATAGGGCAATAGTAGGATGCCAAATCAGATATTTGTTCTGTGTTTCTTGGGTGAAATCAATTTATTTTTCACTGTTCTTCTTCCGTAGGTTGTGTTCACACAAGTAACAGTGTAACGCAATGCACCATGGAAGTGGATCACAAAATATCCAACGACAGCTCCAAAAATCAAAGTCTGTCTCTGGGTCAGAAGCTGAGGAGCAGCAGCTGTCCATGGCAGCTACTCAACCACAAGCTACAGTTAGTCACCCTCAGTCTCCTGTGACCACCTTTTCTTCCGCTGCCAGCCCTTCAGCCCCTCAGTCACCCAATTATCAGATAATCATGAGTCGGAGCCCAGTCACAGGCCCCAATGTGAACATAACATTGCAAAACGTGGGGCTGACTGCAAATCAGCAGATCACTCTGACACCACTCCCAATCCAGAACCCGGCGTCACCTGGGTTCCAGCATAGCACACCTCAGTGGAGGTTTGAGCATGCTCCTTCCTCCTACATTCAGGTCACTTCACCTGTGCCCCAGACTATTCAGCCCCAAAGTCCCACTCAGCATAGCCCAGTCTCTTTGCAAGGCGTCACAAGGCCAGGGGCTCCTACTGCAGCACTTGGAGTACGTGGACAGAGCCCTACGCGATTTGTTGAAGCTAGCATGATAGTGCGACAAATCAGTTTAAGTAGCCAATCAGGAGGAGGTCACTTTGTTTACCAGGAGGGAACCGGACTTGCCCAGATCGCCCCAGCATCTGGTCAGGTGCAGCTTGCTTCTCCAGGAGCACCAGGCTGTGTGAGGGAACGCCGGCTCTCTCAGCCTCACTCTCAGACTGGTGGCACCATCCATCACCTTGGACCTCAAAGCCCTGTTGCCACTGGCACAACACTCCCCACTCTGGGTAGCCCCGGACACATCACCACTTCCAGCCTACCTCCACAGATCAGCAACATCATACAAGGACAGCTGGGACGCCCCATGGTCTTTGAGAAGACCGCTCAAGGTGTGGTTACAGGAGTAGGAACCACAGCTACAGCAACGTTTAGCATCCCCTCCTCCATTCCACCCTCCAGCCCATCCCTTACTAGTCCAACACAGGGCATCGCCAACAGCGCTCTGGCACCCACTGGTATGGCTGCAGCTACCATAAAGAAGCAGGCTCCCAAGAAGTTGGAGGAAATTGCTCCCGCTACTCCTGAAATCGCTCAGCTGAGAAAGCAGTGCTTGGAGCATCACACCAAGAAGATGGAGAGCCTGAAGGAGATGTTCAAAGAATATATGGTGGAGCTTTTCTTTCTGCAGCATCTTCAGGGGAACATCATGGACTATCATGCTTTTAAGAAGAAACATTGTCATCCCTTAAACACTTACCTGAGACAGAATGACTTGGATCTTGATGATGACGATGAGGAAGAAGAACAGTCAGAGGTCATTAATGACGAGGTATCATAAGAACTTCTTTATAATGTTAGATTTATTCACTGAAGATGCTTTAATGGGGCGGGCAGAGATCAGAGCTAGAAGATTTTTCCTTTGATTTCCTTCTGATCAACTGTCTTTCTTATCCAAGTTATCCCCTCATTTTGTCTGTAAACGTATTGACCAACAGCCTTTACTTTGATGCATTTCTTTGGTTTATTAAAACTCTAATGCATGAAAAAAAAGAAAGAAAAAAAAAAGAAAATTGTTAGAGGGCTGTGAAAAGCAGAGGGCGAGGAAGAGTCTGACTGGCAGACCTTTCTTTTACTGTTACCGATGTGTGAATTAGACCCATTTACGTTGTGCTCTGTTCAATTCTTTGCCTTTTTAAGGTAAAGGTTGTTACTGGAAAGGATGGCCAAGCAGGGACACCAGTTGCCATAGCAACGCAGCTCCCTCCCAATGTTTCCGCTGCTTTCTCTGTCCAGCAGCAGTTTCAGGTGAAAAAGGAGAGATTTATTTTTAACAAAAAACAAAGCAATTACTTGTTTATTTCCTAAAACTGTGTTTAAATCTATTTGCGTCGGGTATGTGGGGTCTAATTACTGAAGACGATGTTTTGCAGGGACATCAAGGGGCAGCCTCAGGCACCATTACAAACCCTGGAGACATGGATGCCTTTAAGAGGCAACAGACTATGGTGCAAACAGGTAGGGCGAGAACTGTAGACTCCTGTGTTGCTGATGTTGCTTTGTTTTCCCCCCCGTTTGCTTTGTTTTTGTTTGTTTTCTTTTCTCCTTCTAATTGCTTCTGCTTTTAGATATTTGGCATCTTCTTCTAGCGCTCTGTGTTGAAGGCTTAAACGGAGGAAAGAGAGGTGACCTGTGAGGTCTTGAGAAGGTCACTGCTCTGTGCCGAGTGCCTTTTTTGCGTTATGAGGGTATTGTGTGTTTTAAATCCCAGATCAGGCTAAGAGGCCTCGGATTGACGTTGGTCGCCATGGGCTGATTTTCCAACATCCTGGTGTAGCTCCTTTAGGATCACCTGGCGTTCCACTTCAGCAGCTAATGCCAACCGCGCAAGGTAGGAATGCTACCACCAGGCCGTTGTGTGTTCTGTGCGATGCTGCTGGACCTAAGTCCTTCCTCAGACGAAGGAGATTTTTTTTCTTTTAAAAAAAGTGAATCCCAACATTTATCTTCTACAAACAAACTCCAAGCGGCAGCATCAAAATTTATCTTCATTCATCTGCTGGATTTCTCAGCAGTCAACAGGAAGTTCAGGCTTAGCTGTACCAGAACCAGCTGTCTCTGTCAGGATAAAGGGGGAAGAAGACAATCCATTTCTGAAGAAGAGTAGCCACTCAGTGGGAAGATGCCATGTCTTAAGATTTTTTTTCTCCTTTTTTGGGTTTTCTTGTTGATCACCTGACTGTAGTTCATCCGTTCTTTTCTGAAGTTTGTTCCTATTTGTCATTTTTGTTTGGACAGTCTTTCCCATGCTGATGGATTTTCATCTAATTTGGAGGTGGATCACTGAAAGTGGGAACCCTTTGGGATTTTTTATCACTTTACAATGGGACTTGTTTTTTTTCTTTTCCTCCCCCATTGTAGGAATCCACCTGACACTTTTGGTTTTGCCATTGCCATGTGTTCACAATCCGTCTTCCATCGTCCATCTCTGTACCTTGTAAATTGGATTCAGTCATCTTTCATCAGTCTCCAGGATTGTCTTTTATCTCATCTTAATCTTTTGTTGGTTTTCTTTCATTTTATCTCATGACATTTTGTTCTGACTTGGCTTCTTTCCCTCAGCCTAATTAAGAGGGGAATAATTCGGAGAAGTTTTGTTCACGGCACAGGTTTTTGCGATTGTGGTGATGTGGGTGTGTCAGGGCCAGGTGTTGATGGCGTCTAGGCAAGGTGATGTGACGTGCAGGGAGGTAAGGCAGGTGCTGCTTTAGTGTGCACAGCTCTGCTCAGGCCTGCTGTCTGCAAAACCCCACGTGTGTCCTTTTGCTCACCTCTGTGCTTTGTCTTTGTGTGAGGCATCCAGATGCCTTGGTTTCTGCACTTACATCGCTTCATGCATGCTAAACATATGCTGTCCTTGTGAGTGTCTGCTCTCTTATTTTATTTCCCCTTTCTTTTTGCTGTCTTTTTTGATTTTTTAGAAGTTCTTTTCATATTTGTTTTTTGTTTTGTCTCTTATTGCATGTACAGTTTGTTTCTTAACGCCATTCTCTCAGCATTTGAAATGCAGTGTTTTGGTTTTGCATTAATCAAAGTAGTGTTTCATTTGAGAGACATGTAGATTTTCATATTGATTTCATTTCTTCTGTAATCATTTTGCTGTATGAGTTTCATTAGTTCTGCTCTGATCATCAGGCAGTAGTACTCTACTGTTAATGAATACATTTAGTTCATTAAGCAGAGGTTTAAAGAGCTCTGAATTCTAAAGTGCACACAGCCGTTTAAAAAACCTAAAAGATTTACATTTAGGTTTAAAATATTTACCTTCTGGGTCTCTCAAATAATTTAAAGGGAAAATTACTAAAAAAATACTGGAAAAGGCTTCTGTGAAAACGTTAAAGATGTAAATATTTCCATTGTGGCTTATTTTAAACTGTTTTTTTTCTTTCTTTTGCTCTTTTTACTACTCTTTTTGTTCTGTGATTTGGTTGCCATGTATCCAGGCGGAATGCCACCGACTCCTCAAGCAGTCCAGCTTTCAGGGCAGAAGCAGAACCAGCAGCAGTATGACCCATCCAAAGGACCGCCTGTACAAAATGCAGCCAGCCTGCATACCCCTCCTCCTCAGCTACCCGTCAGGTTGCCTCAGGGCACCCTACCGATGGCAAGCATACCCATGGCCCTCTCTCAGCAGGCTCAGTTAGTGGAGAATTCAACCCATCCTGGTGTGCAACTTCAGGGGCAAGTGCAAGTGCAAGGAGGTGGGCCTGTGCTGGCTGCTGTGAACCCCCACACTCAGCTGCAGAACCAGCTGCAGATGCAACCAGGTGTTCACGTCCAGCTGCAACCCCAGCAACAACAGTCCCAGACAATTCTTCCGCCTGGACAAGCGGTCAGTATGTGTGGAAACATCAAAATAGATCGACTCAGTTTTTATTCTTAGATTTTAGCAAAGATGTGAACATGAACAATCCTCATGTAAATAATAATTTCAAACCTCAATTATCACAGTATGGAAGAACAGAGTTCAGCTTTTATCACATGATTCATATATCTGATAACATTCTTATAGCAAAATTTACCTAAGAAAAACTCGGTGTGACAGTTGGACCCAAAACTGGGCTACCATTATCAAACTGTCCAAAATTGTATGAAATATTTTATAGCATTTGACATTTTTCATTATCTTTCCTTTTCCATAGACGGTGGCACTTGCTCGCCCTGGTACTGATCCAAACCAGCCTGTTCAGAGGATTATGACCAACTCAGTATCAATAACATCTGTGGTTCCCACTGCTGCGTCTGCTACCAATTCGAATGCAGCTTCACACTCAGCAAGTTCGCTCCGTCCTCTTGGCTCCAACATCAACCCAGGAACCCCATCTAAACTGACAGGAACCAATGGGGTATCTGCTGTGAAGATCGGTGGCTTCAGCCAAAATACGAGCGGTCAGTGCCCACAAGAGGGTTCCCAGGATAAGCAGGTTGAGCAGGCCAAACTGGTGAGTTTGTGGTTTTATGGCAATGAAAATTCTTACCCTTTCTTATATGTCTTGTTTGGCTGTTAGCAGAAATGTAGCACGTTAGACTTACAAATCTTTTTTTATTTATTTGTTTTTTTAAGATGACATTTTAAAGCAACCAAGCTGGAAGAGTACGAATACAATTAGGAATATTTGAGGAATTGTTTGTAAAGCAGAGTAAAGCATCTCTAAAAAGAAGTACTCTCTTAATACTGACTTAATTTCTTAATTTTTACCCAATGCTTTCCAAGTAGTTCGTAATTTAATTAAATCATTAACAGGGGTTCACAGACTCTAATACATCCTATTTGCTCAACGATAATAACCCATTTAGAGCAGATAAGTGAAAACTGTAAAAAGTTATAAAGTGTTTTCATTCAAGGTGAAAAAATCTTCTTTGACAGAACACAACAGAACTCCTGTCTTGGTGAAGTTTTAGCTTCACCTTGATCAAACTGTCCAAAAAATCATTTGATTACTGATCAGTTCATTGAAAAAGTAGTCAATAAATAAACCAAATAGCTACAACATGAAGAAAATTCGATGCATACATTTATATATACACAAAATTAACTTTTGCTATTTACAATTCCTTTAAAATGTTTATTAATCATTTTTATTTTGTAGTTTTACAATATTTGTTTCTTGAGGAATGTGAATTTACTAACAGTATCGCTGTTTAGATTATCCAAAAAATAGTCGCTAGCTTAAATAATAGACAGCTCCTGCCCCAGTTAATGTGATGATGTTGTCTACTTTCTTTGTATTGCAGGAAAGTCAGGTACACCAACGCATCTCTGAGCTCAGGAAGGAGGGTCAGTGGTCAGCCAGCAGGCTCCCTAAACTAGTGGAAGCTTCACGGCCAAAGTCCCACTGGGATTACCTTCTGGAGGAGATGCAGTGGATGGCTGCTGACTTTGCTCAGGAGAGAAGATGGAAGGAAGCGGCTGCAAAGAAGGTTTGACACCTAACAGATTTTGAGGAGTTTGCACAAATAACGAGGGTTACAGCTGTAGAAAATGTCTCTCTGAGCCTGTCCAATGTGCCTCTTTTCTAGCTTGTTCGTACATGTGCTCGTTACCACCAAGAGAAGAAGAAAGGTGAAGAAAGATCACGGAAACAAAGGGAAGTTCATCTTCGTCATATTGCCAGTACAATTGCTCGAGAAGTTGAATTCTTCTGGTCAAACATAGAGCAGGTAAAGGATTATTTAACCACACATTCCTATTATTTATGCAGAGTGGCGTTTTTTTTAACAAGGTTTTACTCTGAAGGTTGTGGAAATTAAACTGCAGTTTCAAATCAATGAGAAGAGGCTCAAAGCACTTGGCTTACAAAAGGCAGCAGGTATGTCCCATTTAACAAACCAATGATAAACTAATGCAACATTAAAAGTCGTAATACACAGGAAATGGTTTATTACATAAATCATTTCAGATTAGTCCCACAGCTTCTCCGTTTTACAAAATTAAACTGCACTTTATTATAAACTCTGACTTTTCCCAAAGCATCTCACCTTTAACTATGTACTAAACTGTTCTGACTTACATTGCAGTGTCTGGTCACTCAGCAGGAGAAAAGGTTGATAAAATGGTAAGTGCTGCCCTGACAGTGGATTTATCGTGTCTCAGGAAAACTTCTTAGTTTTACATTTGTTTTTCTTTTGCTATTTTATAGGAGGGGGGTAACTCTGGTAGAAAGAGAAAATCAAGCTTTTCCACAGTGGATGAAGAGGGTAAGTTTTTTTTTATGTTATATGAAACAAAATAAAAGCAGGACAGTCATAGATTATTTAAAGACTAAATTCTTTTAGTTCCCGATGAAGAGGGCACCATAGAGGAACAGGAAGTCATGGAAGGAGACTCGGACCACAAAGCCGAATTGATCGACCTTGCAAAAGATGGTATGTGAATATAGTCTAATATGTCTGTTCATTAAAAACAAAGCACATTTTTAAAATTATGGTCTTCTCAACATTATAGTAAAAGAGATGAAGACCCATTAACACATAAGATATTGAAGATAATACTTTTAAGCATATATTCCTCTATACGTTTTATTAGATGGATTGTATCATCAAACTAACAATCCAGATCAAATGTTCTGCTTTTGTCTCAGATGTGTATAAATCTTTATCCATTTAGAACAATATAAAAACACATCAGTGTAATATTAAAAGTTGTAGGGATACGTTTACATTTAATTTTTCATTTATCAATAAAAAACAGTTTAGCTCGTCCTCATAAACACATACCAGTCTTCTCCTTGAAAAAATGATTGGTTTACTTAGAGGATTTATTACAGTCCTGTCAAACAGACAGCACACCCCTTATTTGTGTTGGATTGGCATTCACTAATGTACTTTCTTAAATAAGTAAAATAAAAAGATATCAGAGGTATGGTGTGTTATGCTTCTATAAAATTACAGCTTCTAATGTTTCTATTAAATATATGATATAAAAACTCAGATATATCCGCTAATGTAAAGTTTTTGTCGGACTGTTTTCCCTTAAACTTAAAAACGACCTAAATAATCTGGAAGAAGATAGAAGACAACTTATCTGTTTCATTCAAGGTGAATTTAGTTTGATAACTTTTAAAGAAAATAAGAATAATTGCATTTACTGTTTACAAGCTATATTATAAGAGAAGTTTGTTAAATGCTTTATCATAGCTCATCATTTGAAATTAATTTAAGTAAAGGAATATGACATTCTTTAATTAAAATACAAGCAAATTTCAGATTAATCCCCTTTAAACCTTTTTTTTTTTTTTTTTTTTTACTTTTGCTCCATCAGTACCTTTAGAATAAAGTCTAACTCTGAAGTACGTGTGTAGTTCTGTGTGAGTATGAGGTCATGACTGCGAGAGTCACCTGCTTGTTTTAGAACAGTCCAGAAATGTTCTTGTTTTCTTTTTCCTTGGCTTTATTAATTTCATTTTTTTTCCATCCTAACACACAATGATAATCAGTTAACAGCGGGCCAAGAGTTATTTTCATCTTAAAAGTGTCCACTCCTTACGTCTAAACTAAAGAAGTTGCTCACATGCCATTGTTACACTCCTCGTTGCTCATATTTTTGCGTGCTATACATATTTTTGCTAATTGTTTTGGTTTAACTTTACTCTTTCTTTTCTTTAAGCTGAGATGTCTTTGGATGCTCTAAAGAAACAGTACGCTGGTGCCTATGCTGATGATTTTGAGTGGCCTCAGCCTAGTCCTCACCCTGATGAGGATGATTTGGAAGAGACTGAAGGTGCTTTGTATTTCAAATTGTTAAAGTGCATTCAGTGTCGTCTTGTTTATTTGTTTTTGCTCTCGGCACCAATTGACGAGACTTTTGACCATATATTATCCATTCTTTCATAGACATGGACTGTGTTCCAAGCAGTCCACCTGAAGCAGTGGTACTGGACTCAGTGTTTAGCATGGACCAACAACGGAGCGCAGATAAATCCTCGTCTAACTTTAATGGGAAGCCTGGCAGAGACATTGCTGAAGTGGCAGCTGCTACAGAGCTCCTCCTGCCCAAGGGCAGCCTAAGAATCACGTCATCTGTAAGAAAGAGAAAGGACTTCACTCAGTTAAAAAGTTTCTATTATTTTAAAAATAATATGACTGTCCTTTTCCACCAGACCCGCAATCCGGCTCCTATCTTGTTACATGGGTTGTTGAGAGAGTATCAGCAGATTGGTGTGGACTGGCTGGCAAACCTTTACAAGAAACGACTCAATGCCATCTTGGCTGATGAGACAGGCCTTGGCAAGACTGTGCAGACGGTGGCTTACTTAGCCCACTTAGCTGGTCAAGAAGGTATGTCACACTTCAGCGTTCATCTTTGTTTTCTTTTTTTTTTCTTTTTTTCATTCAAGTTTATACTTTAAGCATTATTTTTTTCTAACACAGGCATTTGGGGACCCCATCTAATTGTAGTAAGGACATGCAAGTTGCTAAGTTGGGAGCTTGAGTTTAAGCGCTGGTGTCCTGGCCTTAAGATTCTCCTTTATTTGGGCAACAGAAGGGAGCGCAGATGCAAGAGAATGGTTGTTGTTTTTTTTTGTACGACATTGTTGATATGTTTTAGTTTGACTGACTGTTTACGAGGTGACAAGTTATTTGCTTGTGTCTCTGCAGTTCTGGGAGGAAACCAACAGCTTTCATGTTTGTGTAACGTCATACAAGCTGCTGATGAAAGACCAAAAACATTTCCTAAAGAAAAGATGGAGGCATCTGGTTCTGGATGAGGTGCAGCTTATCAAAAACATGACAGAAAAGCACTGGGAAACGGTCTTTGCTCTCAGAAGGTGAATTTAGTAATAGAAAAAAATGTTTACAATTATTTGTGTTTTAATGGAAAAAAAAACTATTTATAAGGGGTTGATAAGCTGATCCAAATGTTTGATCATATTTGGACAAATTGTTTCATACATCATCACTGACTGATTTCTGTGGGTCTTCCAGTGAGCAAAGGATCCTTCTAATCCACACTCCACTTCAGAATAATCTGAAAGAGTTTTGGACCATGATCCACTTCCTGTTGCCAGGACTCACCAGGCCGTACTCAGACTTTCCTGTTGCGGCAGACACAGACCAGAACCAGGACTACTGCCACAAGCTGGTTATACGCCTGCACAGGGTGGGTTTGGTTTCTACGACTTTAAAATCCACAAGGATCTGCTACATAAGATAACTTTGTTTGTGCCACTCTGTAGATGATCCAGCCGTTCATTTTGAGACGCTCTAAAAGGGATGTGGAGAAACAGCTTCCCAAGAAGTACGAGCACATTCTGAAGTGCCGCCTTTCAAATAGACAGAAGGCACTTTATGAGGATATCCTTACACAGCCTGGGTGAGATATCTGATCAAATCTTTGATATATTTACTTATAGGAAACATGGCCTTAATAAATATCCTCAAGTCTAAATTACTAGTAAAAACTTCAAGCCTTGCATCTATTTCTTATTGGTTGCAGACATTTTTAAAAATATTTCTTAATTTTTTGTTTACCTTCAGGACACAAGAGGCTCTGAAGTCGGGTCATTTTGTCAGCGTGCTTCAGGTTCTGATGCAGTTACAGCGAGTGTGCAATCATCCTGAGTTGGTTGTACCCCGAGAAACCAGCAGCTCCTACTTCTGTTCATCTCTTCAGTACAATGTGCCGTCACTGGTTCTAGGAGCTATTGAGAAAAACTCCAGCAAGGTAGTTCCATATGAAAAACTTCTTTGCTGATTGTCAGAAAATACATCTTTAATATCTTTGAGATTTATTTATTGAACTCTTTAGAAACTTATCGATTCAAAGAAAAGACTGCACCATCCTGTCACTGACAATGCTTTGTTAATTTTCAACTTTGTCTTTTATATTTCCTCTTTCTTTTTGGGAAGGATGGATTTTCACTCTTAAAAATTAAACAAATCTGTTTAAAAATGTTAACTTTTTATGTTTTAATGTTCCACCTTGTTAGACTGGAAACCTGTCCATGTTTGATCTGATCAATAATGAGAACCAGCTGAGTCGATACCAGACTGAAGAAGCAGTACCTAAACTAAAGGTGACTCGGCAGCTCATTGAGGAGATCTACAGTGGTCCTGAGCAACCACCGAGACCCAAACCGTGCCCGATAAAACCAATGAGGTCAGTGCTGAAATTTCCCACTTTCACACATGAGAATCTTTGTCATTTTCTTTAACTGTACCAGTCTCAGTCTGATTTTGTTGATTTGGACTGTTCAGGCTGTTCCAGCCAGTGCAGTATGGTACAAAGCCAGAAGGTCGGTTAGCCGCCTTTGGAAACACAGCGGGTCAGCGGCCCCCTACAAGCTCTCCCCCTACAAGTACCTTAGTTTCCACCGTAAGCCAGTCAGGCCAGACCAGAGGCAAGTCCCCCGTTTCTGCTCCGACCACTACGCCTACTTCTCATGGTAAGATTTTTGGAATTGGTTTGTCAAATAACAGGGAATCCCCATTTTCAGGACTTCTGGTTTAACTTATCAAACTTCTTATGGTTGTTGCTCTTTTACCCTAATTGGAAACCAAACTTTCTCTGCGTGTGATGTGTGAATTATGCAGGGTTATGCTGCATGATTGAGATACCATTTTAAATTCTAATAACATAACTAGGTCATAGATTTAAGCTTACACCATATAGATATTGTCACACAGGATTTTTAGAGTAAGTTGAATGTGTTCCTTGGTTATACTTTTGCAGAGTTTCTGGCAGTTTTTAAACTTCAAAACTTAATGTCAAATCTTGATTAACTTTTAGAGTTTAACCCCAAACAAAAAAAAAAATATATTTTTTGGCAAGAATGTTTTTGCTAGTACTTGGCAATATGCCTTAAAAGTCAAATCTCCTATTGTTTTCCTACCATTCTTTTTTCCCTGACTATACAGGTGCTGGTCATAAAATTAGAATACCATGAAAAAGTAGATTTATTTCAGTAATTCTATTTAAAAAGTGAAACTTGTATATTATATTCATACATTACATACAAACTCATGTATTTCAAATGTTTATGTCGTTTAATTTTGATGATTACAAATGACAACAAATGAAAATCTCAAATTCATCATATCAG
>JAUZNJ010110544.1:0-20148 GCA_034780135.1 Jordanella pulchra | reverse complement strand
TTCTTTGGCAGGAAAGGGAAGCTAATTTTAGCTGATGGGAAAAATGTACGCAGTTACAGGGCAATCCTGGAAAAAAGATGCATGCTACAGGGCTAAGCTTTAAAACATGCTAATGGTCTTTATATGGAGCCCCCAACAATTGCTTGTTTTGCAAACACCATCAAAATATGTTTTTCTTCTGAAAAATGCCTAATGTGAGAAGCATCATGTTTAATATTTTTTTTATACAAGGTGTCTCTTAAAACTCAGATGGGATTTATGATCTCATCACACAGACCCATATTCCTCCATCTTCCTAATGAGTCTCTGTCACCTACAGCAGTGATTGACCTCTTTCATGCCATTACACCATCGAACGTCCTCTGCAGCTGCCATTCTCATTGCAACCATGCCATTTCTGCTCTTTGTACATGTCCCTACACACCCTGAATACTCCTCATACAGAGCAATGCAATGAGGTATTGTATAAACACTTCATTTCCTTGTGTTACTGACATTTTCTGTGGAAAGGTTTTACTTTAGCTCACTGCTTTGAATATAAACTGATCAACTCCATGTGTGGCTGAGGAGTAAAGGAATACATTAGGATTGGTTGATGTAACAACACTACTAATGATCATTATGGACGGTTAGAGAGGTGTATTATCTCTTTTTAGAACCTTATTCAAGTCACCATAGTAAAGGCTTTTTATAAAGGCAAAATTCACATCTGAATATCTTTACAGGAAGTCTTTGCATCCAACAACTTCATGTCAAAATTGAATCCAATTGTTGTTATGCATGAAAATGGAGCAATTTTGCAAGTTCCTCAAAATCTCAGTCCAATAAAAAGATTTGATACTCGGCATAAGAGGCGCACATGTCAGACTACTTCAGAGTAGTGAGAGCAGGGTCATTTTCTAAGGAATGAAGGAGAGAAATGTTAAAAAAAATAACAACTTATAACCAGTGTTGATCAGATAGACAAAAACATGAGTACTACATTCTAAAGTTTCTTGAGTCTGTTGAATGTGTTATTGCTCAAGTGTTGTACTCAACTATAGTACTTGAGTAAAGGTATTGATACTCATTGTCAACTCTTACGCAACTACAAGTAAAAGTTAGTCGGTCAAACATTGACTCAAAGTGTTGAAGTACTCAACTTTAAAAAGTATTCAAAAGTACAAAGTCAATTTTCTAATATCAGTACATTGCTGTATAATTTTCAGAGTAATTTAACGAAACCTTGTAACTTTTAGATACCACGTGATGTTGTGACAAGTGAAACCACTCTGCTCCTAATTCTACATCACCTGTAAAGAACTTCAGTATAAAAATACCATAAAAACAAGGGAAGCTATTTTGATTATCATTTTATTTAAAAACACAACAAAAGTAAAACAGCATTCTCCTCTCACTTTCACAATGGAATAGAGGTTTAAGCTTGAATCCGTTGGCACAAAGAAACTCCAACTCTGCTTTGACAACTCATTCTACTGAACAACTTGGCCACAAGGCAATAACTCACTTCCTAATAAAATTTGCAAACTACTAAAACAAGTAGCTTCCTAGAAATGTAGCGGAGTCGAAAGTCCAACATTTGACTTTGAAATGAAGTGGAGTGAAAGTTCTAAGTAGCCTTTTAAAAAATACTCAAGTAAAGTAAAGATACTCAAAAAAAAGTAAAAGGTACAGTAATCAAGTGAATGTACTGTGTTAGTTTCCACCACTGGTTAAGTCTTAATAACTTCATTATTTGTTTTTCAATAAAGACTGTGAGATTTTATGTATTCCGTCCACATGTTCTCCTCCAATATATGTCATGAAACTATAAATAAGAAACATAATATAAAGCATGCAATGCAGTGTAAATAGAACAAGGCCTGTTTGTTGCTAACAATAATATTTAAATGCATATTGTCCTTTTTATCTCTACTTGTTAGACTCACTCCCACATCTGCAGAGTCATGAGGTTCGTTAATTGAGTTGATAAAGTCAAAATGGCTGGTTGGAGCCGATGCGTTTTGATGTGCTCCTGTCATATAGTAGCTTCCATAACAAACGTATCCTCAACTGAAATTGAAAACTAAGGATGTTTTTTTTGTTGACCGAATTATCCTGGACATATAAGTATAAACATTAACTACAGAAACAAATTCCTCAAAGCAAAAACCAAAAGTATTATTTAAAATAAAATGATATTCCTTATACATTGTTTTAATACATTTTTAGTGATGCCTATGTCATTTAATTACAGTATTTTAAGCTGAGTAAAATGAGTTTTATATTTGACCTACCAGGGTCATGGATAATTGTCTGGCTTTCTATTTTTCCTAATCTTGTATTTTTTCATTTGGATAAACAATTTTTAAATTTCTATCACTGTAACACTCATATTTTTGGCCTTCAAAAGGACTTAGCATTTATACATGAAACTAAATTCTTTAAGCCTTCGAGAGTCTTTTGTAACCTCATGACTTTACCTTTTTACCAATTTAACCTGTTTTTAATGACCTGCTGTTTGTTAATGTTTTTACTGGGAGACTTATTTAACCATTACTCTGACCTCAATGCTTTTCTCCAGGGGGCTTAATTGTGTATCATTTTAAACAGCAGCTTTCTATTCAGGAAACTTCTTTAAGGGCCTAGTGTGACATTCTTGTGCATTTTTAAGTGTTTGCCAAATCTGCAGCACAGGGGCCCCTGCTGCTTCTCACCTTCATTGTAATGCAGGAAAGGGTTATAATCCAGTCAGAGCCCAGGTCACTTCACACCTCGGTGAACACTGCAGACCCCCGCTGAGTCTGGATGGAGTCAATGACCACTTCTTACTGAACACACATACTTACAACTACACACTCCTGAGAGCTACACACCTGCTCCCCAAAGTAAACAACCCCCCCTTCCTTGGTGGGCCGTTTTGCTCTGCGATCTCTTTTGTCTCGCAGGTGTTCCATCTACAAGTCAAAAGGTGAGCAAACAGAGGAGCTCGGAGGAGTTGTGGTGAACCGTTACTCAGTGAGCTGATGTCAACAACCATTTGACCTCAGTCCGCTGTACAAAATGACCATCGGGAGGAAAGATAAATATTTCCAACTTTATTAAAGACACAGACGGTGGGTTTCTACACAGAGCCAGGTGGTGTGGGCAGTGGACCTGGAGGTTCAAAGCATTCCTCGATATTCACCAGCACAGCAAGGACTCAGGGCGTGGACTTAAGTGGGACGCTTGGGCTGGAGTTGTACTCATTAAACCATTTAGAACAGATGGCTGTTCATAAAGGAGCAGCTTCTAAAAATAGAGAGGGCAGGTCCATGGTGTTTAAAACAAAAATATAAAATATGTGAACCGCTAGATGTTCTGACCAGCAATACTGTATGAATAACATGGGATATATTTCATGCATCATTAGAGAATATGTGCTTGTGCTTTGAATCAAACTTTTATTTCTGATTTAAAAGGATAAATTAATTTCCTACTTGATCCGATGATGGTAATCAACGAAAATGCATAAGGCAACAAAAACTATGATCAGGTTTGCTCACACCATCAGTTTAATGTGTTTAGATATAAGCAATCATTTAATAGTTCATTTAATATTAGTTTTTTTCAAATCATTAAATAGGAAATTTGTAAAATGATGCTGTATATTGATGTTATCTTGTTTTAATGACATCATCTTAAAGTAGAGGGACATTGGCCTATTGCAAGCATTTAGTTACTTAGCAAACCAGCATTTCCCTGTTATATCAAGTAGATATATTTTATGTTGTATGTTAATGTGGTGCTCATTAAGTCTAATGTATCAACAGTGATACCAAAATATATGAGTACACCAGGTAATTTTTAGGTATTTGTATTTATTTTCTTTCTTAAAATAGTTCATTTTTAGAAATAATACTTTTTTCATGTTTCTGTTTTTTTTAAGAGTAATAAAGAGTAAATCAGACCTTATAATGTTTTCTTTATCAACCTTTAGATCTGATTATTTTTCAGGTCTGTTTCCTGGGTGCCTTTGCATATTTTTTTACTTAATTTTGTACTCTGTTTTTATTTCAGGGGTTTTAGATTTAATTTAATCCAGTTATTTAAGTTTCTCTAATTCACATTACATGTTAAAAAAAATCAAAGACAAGGCAAGTTTATTTGTATAGCACAAACCAGAACATCAACAATTCAAAATGCTTTACATGAATTAGACATTAGAAGATAAATAAAAGCTCAGCAAAAGCAAGTAATGATAAAATCAGGTAATAAAACAAATAAAACAGTATATAATAATTCCTCAGTAAGCAGTTTAACTTAAACAGTGAAAGACAGTTGTAAACAAATGGGTTTTTAACTTTGACATAAAGGAGCAAGCAAGGAATTATTGATTATCTTTTATACCTTTTGAATAAAAATAACAGTTTAGCTTTCCTCAGTTTTTTAAATAACATTTATGAAAGTTGTTGGATTGAAACAATAAACATCTAAGAGGAAAATGAACTTTATCACATTGTTCTGATTATTTCTACATGGCCAGCCTCCACTAAACATAAATTACTCATCGTGGTCCTAAGCTTTTCAGCTGATTTAGACAGACAGCATTCATACATTTAAAACAAGGACACAAATATATGAAAAGCACTCCATCTCTTTATCCATTTAGGACAATTTTATTCATCTGTTGCAGAAAATATGTCAAAAACATATCAATAAAAGTCATTTTAAGAATAAACCTATCCCCAAACCTCTTTCCTGTTGGTTTCATGATCCACAGTTGGACCCAGACCTACAGCTCTGCAAGCAGTTGCTCTAAACTACACACATTTGAATTATAAATAGGCCATATATTAATAGAAAAAACACGAAATGAAATGAAGTTTGGATAACATGAAAATAAATAGCTCCCAATGAATACAAAAGATCTTGCCTACTTAATGAATCCTCTTTAAAGTAGCATAATAAGATCTTACTGGTCTTTTTTAATCAAGTTTAGAGCAGTGAAATGTCATCATTCACAACTTCACCGAGTAGCTTGTTGCAGATCATAATTATGTGTTAATTAAGCGATAACAGGCTTCCCCCACAGCATGAGGCCAGAGAAAAATGAGTAACCATGGTTGGCTTTGGAGTATGTTTGTTTGTCTTTGTGTTTGTTACAAAGGTGAAAAACTCAGCAAGATGATGAACAGAGCTGGTTATTAGCGTAAAGACAAAGGGAAAAATAATCTTTATTGGCATCATTAAAACATAATGAAATTTTGTTGAATTACACAATTCAGTCCTAGAAGAAATTATCCTTATCAGACACCATTAGGCAAAATAAAGCAACCGCAGAAAAAAACAGGAAAGAGGAAACCCTCTTAGAGGAAAAATGGAAGAGAACCACAAAGAAGAAAAAATGGATTGATGAATATAGATAGCATATTTATAAGAAATACATTTACGTAAATATTACATAAATATTTACATATTTTTATTCAAATTACAATAAAAGATAGCCATTAAAGATATTATTTATTAGTAAAAATAGTATTTGATAAAAAGGTTGCTCAAGTACTGAGCAACTCATTATTTCATCTGATTTACTTGAATCAATACTGAAATGTACATTTGTGAGAAAATTCTGGTATTCTAAAAACTAATCAAAATAATTAAAACAGAAAAACAAATAATAAAATTAAAAAAAATAAAAAGTTAGGCAGAAGAAACAATTTTCCAAACAAATTTTGGTTAAAACAAAAAATTATGAAGCCAATACCTTTGGTGAATATTTACTCTGTACATTTCCAAATGTCACAATAGTTAGTTTATGACATAAACATTAATTGTGGGTCTTTTGTCTGGAGCCTATTTGTTTAAAACTATCTTGTTCATTATTCAGTGAAGTTACTCCTGTTGCATGGATTAGCTAAACATGTTCATCAAATAAGAGTAGCAATAATTTATAAAGAAGCTAATCAAGTCAAACATAAAAAGAATGGTTCAATAAAAATACTCCTAAAAGTATATATTTGTAAAAAAAAGTTGCTCCAATAAACTAAGTAATACAGTAAATGTAACTAGTTTGGGATTTGATAGAGCTGAACCATAATGAAAGCGGGAAAAAACGGTGCATTGTGGGATTTCCATGCAGCACAGAGTGAGTCTGGTAGACAGCATCCCTCCATTCCCTGTGCTGACATCACCACCAGTGCAAAAGGCTTCCCATCCTCTGCTGTGGAGCTATAATACCACACTGAGACACTTGCAGTCCTTGCCTTGTAGAGAAATTCAACTTCCTGAGAAAGAAGACGTGTTGTCTGTCCTTCTTCATCACTGAGAACATAAATCATGTCGCCAAGACGTGCAACAAATGTCGGTATGTATTGAAAAAGCTATGTAACTAATCATGTTTTTTTGGTTCTTGTTCTTTATATTGAGAGTTCTAAAAACATTTTAAAACGCAAACATTATTGGATGTGGGTTTGGTTAAAAAACAGGTTGATCTCTTTTTCTTTTCTTCACATGAAAAACCAAATGACAACATTTAAGGTTCTGCTCCCTCTTGTCAGCCTTAAAAGTCTCATCTTGGTTTAACTTTCTCATAAAAAAAATCTAAAGCCCAAAGCAAAACTCTCCTACATGATTAATACGGCCAATAAAGCCACCAGTTGACCTCAAAGCCCCTAATCTCAACTCTTTAATGACTTGCTATTGTTCAACCAGGAACTCCTCTGTTTAATAAATCAAGCTTTATTTTCATTTTATCCTGTAAAATCTTATGACTTTTTTCACGACTAAATCGAGGTTACAATAAGTGGCTCAGGGTTAAAAAGACAAATAGAGGTATAAATACCCTCCAAAGTAGTTCCTGCTATACACAGTGTTGACCAGACTACGCATACACACACATACACACACATACACACAACAGCAGCTTTAATGTTTCTGCTGGTAATAAGGGTCCTCCTTGCTGACACAAACACACAGATCTGAAGCCTTGCCTGTGGCAGCTCCTCTCCTTCCCTCAGTCCTCCCTGTTCCCTCACTGCAGCATCCACTGCTGCTTTCTATTTTGAGCCAGAGGGCTTTTGAAATAACTGTGTCCAACAGTGACAGCTGTAAGAGAGTTCAAGTCTGGGGCAGAACAAGTCTGAACCACACCCTCCATCACCCAGATCAGTGCAGCATCAACACCAGGAATCCTTAAACAGGTGCTTATTAATCTCTGACTTAAACCCGTTCACACAGTAGCAGGCTTGGGCCCTTTAGCAAGTTACAATAGTTTGACTATTCAGAAGGCTCTACGTGATCATTAATGCTTACTTTTTAAGAACTCTCTTAGCCTGAATCCCCCCCCCTCCTCCTCCTCTCTCATTTATGCCTCACTGGGTGTCACCCTCATGTACGAAGCTGTGCCAGCATTCAGAAATATACACTCAGGCTGCACAGATGGCTTTTTGGCATGTGGCGTTACTTTTGCCATCCTCCCTGGGGGATCTGAGGTACACAGGGGGAAAGTATCATATATGTTATGGCAGAATGCAAGTGAGCAAATAATATGAGTCACTGTTACTCTAACCCTTCTGGGAATGTGGAGATAATTGTGATTTAAGAGTGAAAAGCATCCAGGCAAAGATTATTTGATGCAATGCTTCATCTTTCTTTTTTGTCACAATGCAACTTGAACTTTTCTTTCTTTCTTTCTTTCTTTCTTTCTTTCTTTCTTTCTTTCTTTCTTTCTTTCTTTCTTTCTTTCTTTCTTTCTTTTTCTAGTCAGAGTTTCTTGGAACTTCTGGTCCTTGACTTTCTTATTCTGAGGTGTAACTATGAGGCTAAGCAAAAGCTTTCCTTCATTTTTCACCACACTACGTATATCTTTTTTCCTACCATCACAAATATAAATTTGTGGACTTTGCTAAATTAAACTGGACCTCATTGTGTTTTCGTAAAATGAGAGTAAGACCATCCAGGACATTTCTTTCTTACTGATATAAAAACACCAAATGAATGTCCAGCCAGCATAATGCACAGGAAGGATACACGTGTCTCAGCGATGGTAACTATTATTATTATGTGTATAAACAGGTCTTCAAAAGCAAAAGATCTTGTAAAGATGACTGATGAGAGATGCTCAATCGTGGAAATCACGTAGATATTCCTTTACTTTTGGCTGGTCAACAGAAGAACACTACCCAGGGTAGGAAATGAGCTCCAGACTAGAGTGCTGAATCCAGAGGTCCCTATGCTACATGAGCTACTGATAGGAAGCATCCTACCTCCTCCTCCTACCTCCGTCCTTACCTTCAGCCCTATTGGGACAGGACTTATAATGGCGATCACTGATGCATCTCCGCATTGGCTTAAATGTCTTTACCTCATGATCCAAAGCTCTGAAAGTTTTACTTCATCATCTCCAGTAGACCTGAATTATCTCCCCAGCAGCAGTTAAGAGTTGCAGAGAACTGTTAATCACCCATTAGTTCAAGTCAGGTGTGTGGAGGCAGGGAAATGTCAAAACATTAGCTGTTTTTTGCTCCCCCTGCACCATTTCATCACAGGATGGAAGACCCCTGATCTAAAATGAAACTATTCCTGGACTGAATGCCTCTAAGAAGAAATGACTTCAAAAACAACATAAAAAAGTTGTTTAAAATGAAAATGAGAACAAAAAAACCCTCCAATAAAATTCAGTGTTTGGGAACGCTTATAACACAAGCCTGAACTCAGTATCTGAGAATATTTGCAGGCAGAGCTGAAGGTTGATTATGAGCAAGGTGACCTTTGAACCTGACTCAGTTATTTAGTTAATTCTAGGTGGAAAACAATTATATAATTCAGGGAAACTTTTGTGAGAAGCTTGTGGATGAAAACCAAATACATTGGACCTAAGCTGTATGATTTATCAGAAAAGTGTATCAAATACTATGTAAATGTATGAAACCTTTTTTGAGGAAAGTAAAAGAAAACTCTAAATGATTATAGGAATTAGGTATGTTTCTAATTCAAACTGATTAAAAAGGTAGCATTTAGTCAGGTGTAAAGTCAGTCAGCATGAAAAAAAAGAGTGAACATCATCTTTCACAGTGTACAAAACAACTTATTAAAGACAACCTTTATTCAAGGACGTGTTTGAAATCCATTTCAGGAACAGGACACTGAAAGTTGTCAGAGACTACTTTACATAATATTTATGAACTTGTTGTACCACTGTCATCAGGCAGCTCAGCATTAAAGGAGGACTTTTTATTTATATTTTTATCTTTAATAAATACAGAGAAACAATGTTACCTTTATTGTATGCAATTTAACAAAACAAACAAACAAACAAACAAAATATATAATCTGCTGTATTTTAAATTGTTGAATTTTCTTTCACGCTTTAAATCAAAGTTTGGGTATCATGAAATCTTATAAACGTTATTATGCCCAAAATATTATCATTTTAACAACAATAAACTCTTGTCTCAAATATTTTGTGTAATTTTGAATTACTTAAATGCTTACTTTAATAGTTTTTATGAAAATTAAATGGAAATCTTTTTCGTTTCACCTTTTTATACTCCAGCTGTATCATCTGTTTTGTCCGATTACGTTAGAGTTTGAACGTCCATCATTAAAGCACGCACACCGCCACCTGCTGGTTAAGGAGTGTAATCGCAACTTGTGCACAAAAAAAACAACAAAGTAGATACGGAATGAACATTAACAAAAACACAAAAAACAAAAACTGAAGAGCAGAAATGTGATTGTCATTTTTAGTAGCGATCACTTGGAAGTTAGTAAAACAGGAATGATCAACATCATAAAGTTTATTGGCGACATCACAAACATGTATAGAAATACTTTTTTTCGGAGAGAAATGCGAAGGGAGAACAAGCGTAAATAATGATAATCGGATGTTTTAGCGCTGTAAACAAATCAATATTTCCCTTTGTTCAGCCAGGAAGCTGAAATTCCTGAAATAAGGAAGTAGAGCTACCTTATCTGAAGACTGCAGAGGTGAGGGAGTGGCCACCTGACACCTTCTGCTCCACTTTCTGACAGCGTTGAAGACACTCTGTTGGGTTTTGATCGCTCCTGAAGGGATTTTACATACTTTTTTGTAATCAAAAGTTTATCTTACGAGAAATTCAACAGAACCTGGTAAGAATCGAGTTTATATTTTGTCCATTCTTTTTTTTTAAATTTACCAACTAAAAGAATTTCATCAGACATTTGTTTACAACGGGCCCGAAGTTTATGGACGTCTAGGGGGAAAAAAAAGTTTTGTATGTTTGTCTAAACAGAAGGCAAATAATAAATTTATGATGTGCAGCTTTTTGCTTTATAAAGTATTATTTATGGTGAATATAACGGCATTATGTGAAACTGAAGTTTCTCCTCCCAGAGAAGAACTTAGTTCATGAGCACAGCATGTCCGAGCAGGTGAGGAGTCTGTGCCGCATTCCAGGCCCTGGGGTTATAATGCTGCGATACTCAGACCCCCTGCTATCTGTTCAGAGCAACGACATGTCTGAATGGGTTGTCTGGGTTGGGAAACCCGCCTTCATACCTCTTTTCAAGGATTGTGCATTTAGCTTTAAAAGAGTAACATTTTTCTATATCTTTAATCTATCTCTAAATTATTATTGATTGATTTCTACAAGCAGATGAGTTGTGCCGTGAAAGGAAGCTAAAAATGATGGGCAGGGTTTAAGGCATGAATAACGCTGTAGGTACCAAGAAGCGCCATCTGATTCCACGTCAGGGTGGAGCAAAGCTTTTACTCCCCGGGATGCATGTCTTAACAGATTTTTGCAAAGGATTTTCCTTTAAACCATGGAAGTGTACCTGGAAAGAGGGTCCGTACATAAAGATGCTAATGCATGAAGGAACTGAGGAAATATGAACATTGCTACAGAACAAACACAAAAACTATAATATTGATTAACACTTTACCCAGATTATTGAATTAATCTACTCAAATTGAAATCATATGTGCCAACTTTACTGATAGATAACTAAAACTATGAAGTTTTACAGAGATGCTTTACATCTCATGAGAGAAAAGAAGCTGTAGAAGAGACTTGTGACTCGTAAAAGCATATAGCTTATTTGAAAACATTTTCTACAGATCCAATCATCAAACTTCAATGTGTTTTCATTGAATTGTACAAACTAATAATAAAGTAATACATAACTGTAAGAAAAGGAAGATAAAAAGAATATATATTTTAGACGGAGACTAAAAAACTTTAATATTAATTTGGGTACAGCTGCCTTTTTCATCTTAAACTGTTTTATCTAACCGCAGGTGAGATAAGTTAATGATAAAATTGGGAAGAAGTTTCATCAAAGTATGTCTCAACCTTCGTTATATTACACGACCTTGATGGACTAGTTATCACATGACCTTGATGGACTAGTTATCTCATTAGCATGCTAAAACATCTGTTACACTCTACACAGATCACCCCCTAGTTGTGTGTGTTGGTCCAATACAAGCTGTGCTGCACGTTGTATACATGAGCTTCCTCTTTCCTCAAGTCCCGTCTTGTTTAACGTTCCTGCCTCTTTCCCAGTCCCAGAGGAATTTCACTTTCATCTGTCACACTTCCCCTCATGTTTCAGTACAACAAGCCTATTTGCAGGAAATGAGGACGTGCAAAGTTTTATCTATACAAAAACTGGCTGATGGATATTCATACTCATTGTACTGTTAAGGCTTCTGCAGCAATGAAATGTTGAAAGAGTTACTTCATACCACTTTGGCCTCTTAGAAGCAAAACATCCCTCTGTAGTGAACATTTGTTACCATAACAAGTGTCAGTTAGAGAGGGATAAATTAGGGCCTTGTGTGCCAGGCTTTAGTTTAAATGGAATAAACAAATAAAGGTAGAAGAAATCCATTAACATCAAGACAAAAACAGCTTAATGATACTTTGCAAAAGTTTGCTGAGTGAACTTTGTATTTTAGTAGGCCCATCAATGGTCTCAGATATCAGGCTGTATTAACTTAACCCCATTTGATTTCATTTATAACCAAATGTTGTGCAGTTTTAATTCAGAAACTACAACTACCTCTAAAGACTATTTCTACCCATCTCTAAAAAATTGGATGTTTCCCAAAGAATACATTTCAAAACCTGATTTCTTTTTTTTTTTTTTTTTGGAGCAGCAGCAGGTTTATTTCTTAAAGTTTGTTTAACCTTAATGAAAAAGAGCAAAACAGCAAACTTTCTCATGAATGAAAAATATCTGATTTAGAAGTTACAAGAAAATAGTCGTTAAACTAAAGAGGTCCGTGACCAAAGGAGACACAAAAACTTTCTGTCATGCAAACTAGGTTACTTCGTTCATTTGCTGCACCAGAAATAAGAACTGAAAACCAAACATGGCAAACCAACCGGGCATATTGTTCATGCCTGCATGCAAGAATCTCCCTCTGAACAAAAAAAGGGCTTAAACTGTTCCCTGGTTCACTATGCAAGGCGTTAATTAAATGTTTTAGCTGCTAATTAAAATATAGTTATGTTGATCTATGAGAATGTTTTATGTTAACCTAAATTGTCATATAAAAAACAGAGAAGTTGCTTGGGTGTTAATGAAGTTGGGTGGTAAAAATCGGTACCATATGTTGCAATAGTCACAAATTGCATAGACTCCTGAATCAGATGCAAAGGAAGGATTTGGTGGGACATTATTTTATTAAAGCCACATATTTTTGTTCTCCATAACAATACATGTCAGTGTGGAGCGTGACTAGTTGATCAGTGGCTGCAGAAGACAAACATCACAAAAAAAAAAAAAAACTCTAAAAAGGGGAAAGCAAGTAAATCTAAACTAAACAATTATGTAGACCAAACCAAAATAGCACTATGAAAAGCAAGGGTCTGAAAGTGTTTCAAGTATGGCCTAGCCAAATAACCATAACCACACTGACGTGCACACTAGTTTTTCAGTTCAGATCTTTGGTCTCTAATGTATGTATAAACCATGTACCATTTTTTTCAAAGAAAAATTACCTAATAAATAGACAAAAAAAATAAAATCAAAACTATCCATTGATGATATATGGTATCACAAAGACATTGTTAATATTTATGCATTATATTGGGAAACCATATAAAACATAAGAATATATTTAAAAAGATTCTTTAGGTGCAGTTTGACTCGTTTTTAGTCATAATGAGAGGTGTGTGCTCAAGCATGTGGCCTATTACAGCAATCAGCAGGCTTCAATGTGCATTGTGTATAAAGACCTGCTAAGGCAGGTCCAAACTGTAGCACATGGTTGTTAATAAACACAGCCTCAGATGTTGATCATAATAACCATATATGTATATAGCTGGTTGGACATTATCTCATGCAAATGATAAAAAAATGTTTCTGTTAGCCCCTTAGGCATTTCAGTTAAAATAAAGCAAACCTTAATAACTGTAAATATATGCTGGGATTATTTTGATATTTCAGCACTTTGCAGGAGACTGTTTTGACATGTGTAGCTTTGTAACCTGCTGACCTATTTATCCTTTTCCAGCTGAATTCATGGTTCTGTGAGTCTTTTGTTCTCTAAATTAGTTTTACCCTACTCTTTTTTTTTTTTTAGCCGAGTTAACCCACTTTTTTTGTTTAAAGCCAGGCTACAGCTACTACAGGCCAGGCACAGATAGATTTAAACCTATGTTCTTCATCGTACATTAGCTAAATATGAATTCTGGTCACAAGCTTATAGCCTGACATTCCCCTGAACAATTTATCGGTAGGAAGCAGAAATTATGGTTCCATCAATTATGGCAAGTCTTAAAGCAGTCCAAGATCATCACACAAGGGCCACCATGTTTTACTGCCACAATTATGTTCCTATAATGTACGGTGATCGTTTTACACCAAATCTTAATGTGAGATTGACTTTTGTGTTTGTTTGGTCCCCAGTAGAATTAACCTCATCGGATAAAATTTTGCTCAGTCTGTTCCTTATTTCTGAATAATGAGTAAGTGACGCCTGCAGTATTTTACATGCTGTTTTTTCTGACCTCTTGAATTGGCCCATATGCTCTCATTGTCATTTATAAGCCTCTACTAGGGATGTTTGTGTTTACTGTTCCATGTTGGCTTGATGGAGTTAAAACACCATAAAGGTTATCAAGTAAACCTTCTCAAACTGAGAGATCTGGTCTTTTTTTCTCATTTTTTCTTTCATTTCTTCAGATTCCACCATGATGAGGTATTTTACTACTTCTTCCAGTTTAAGTTATTTCCTGATTTTTCAGCCATACCTTTTATCAAGCCTGGGTTTGACTACGAAACTGTAAATTAGCTTTCCATAAACTTGTGGCAGATGAAAGTTCAATCAGATATTGCAAACTACCTAGAAAGACCACAGGCAGGAAATTCAACCTTGGCTATCTTGCTAAAGGACAAAACTACTGCAGCCCATGTTTATTTTCACAAAGATAATTTAAAAAAGTGGCAATGATGCAACGAACTACTAGCATTTTCTTTTTATCTGCTTGTTTTTGTTTCACAAACTATTTATTGTTGTTTCTCTCTGGGAATGCAGAGTATTTTAATAGAAAAGATGTCCTAAAGTATTTAGTAGTTATTTTTATCATTTATAAGTTGAGTCTTCTTCATGTATTAATCTAAGGGACACTTTAAAGATTCAAAAGTAGTTTTTGAAACTCCCTCGGTTGGGCCCCCACACCCAGGTGATGGTGCAACATGTTTCGCTCTCATCCCCTCTGTCTGTTTCCTTCTCCCTTCCTCGTTGCTTACACTCACGTACGAGAACACGCCTACATGATCCTGCTGGGGAATTTGTGGCCTCAGGCTAACAAAACACAACCTAACAGCAGTGGGAGAGCCCAGAGCGAAACTAATACAACTCAGCACACTCACAGCGGCCTAACAGCATGAAGCTCTTCAGCAATGATGTTTAAAGGGTTCTTTCCTCACCAGCAGGGTTGCAAGGTGGGTAATTGGCAGAAATCTCGTGGTCAGACTGCATGTCTTCGCAAGATTGTTTCTAAACATGCTGAGTCAAAGAGCAGCTGGTAGTTTTCAGGCAGAGAGACTCTTAGAGTAACTATTTCTAATAGCAGTTTTTGGCGGGTGTGCATTTTTAGACTTCAGAATACAGTCCAGGCTGATGGATTCAAGGTGCGAGTTTGTGTTGCCTTACGATAAAAATTCATGATCATTTACAATTACAAAGCTTGCCATGTTTGACTGGATATAGATGTTCCGAAATATCTAGAGGCTACTGATGGAAACAGAGTTTAAGGTCAGAAAGTTCACATTGAATTTGTTAAATAAGGTTAAATGAAGTTGTTTGATGTGGTAAAGTTTGTGGAAGAACACAGAAAAAATAAGATTGATGAGGTGAAAATGTTGCATTTGAGCTAAGCACAAACTTTTCAATATAGTTATATTTTGGTCTGTTTCACAACACTATAGCAGCTATAATTTAGTTAGACATGAATGTTTTTGTGTTGAAAAACAATCATTAATCATTTCTATAACCTTCTCCTCTTTTCAAGTACAATTTAAGTGTGTTCTTTTCTTTCCTGGAAGGACTCTGCATTTAAGCACAAAGCAATCAATAAAGTCATTAATTTAAAGTATGGTGTGGAAAAAGGTTGACTGATCTGCACAGAACCATGACCTATAGGTGACAGAACAACATTAAGTTCAATTAGACTGTAAACTGGACCTCTTTCAAATAGTGTCTGACATCAAATATATCTCCAAGAATTTCTGTAAGCACATTTCTAAGCTTTGTAGAAAGCCTTTAAAAAGTGTTGAAGCTGTAATAGATTCAAATGGTGGATCAACTCCTTTGTAAGCTCTATAGATTAAAGTTTCTGCACCACAGTACAATAGCTTAGTTTACAGTAGATGGTTCTTTCTAACTTTTGCCATGAAAACCTGACTTGTATCTGGAAAAATACGAAACAAACAAAAAGTATATCAAATTAAATTTCTTGCAAACCATTAGACGTTGTAATGAGAAACTGAATGTTTTATTGGAAAGTGTTAGGAAATATTTTTCTCTTTTTCTCACTACACGTTCATTTGTAGGAAGAAATAAGACCAGAAAGGTTAGAATCCTAATATGAAATATAAAACAGTGTAATTCAAAGATTTCAAGCAATGTATTAAAAAATAGGTTACAGGTAGAGATAGAGTGATGCATTGGCTAGTAAATATTTGCCTGATATTAGGCTTTTTTTCTTGTTTCGGTATTTGCTGACATGCATCTGTTAGCCGATTCATTACTGCATTCAGCAGCCTTGCTTTGAGATCACGTGAATTGCAAGGATTGCTGCTTTCTCCATCTGCTATCCAATGTCAATGTTATGTTTAATTTGTTAGTTTCTTTTACTTAATTGGGACTCAATTAATATTTGTTATCTTGAAGTCAGTCAGATAACAAATCAAATACAAATTTTTCACATACATAGACAAAGAAAAAGCAAAATCAGCTCTACAGCTACATCCAACCCACAGCCTGAATTGACCCAAATCAGATTTTTTGCCAATATGCGACCTGTATCTGATCTTTTCATGACAGCCCGAGCAACGCAGATCCATTTTTCTTTTCAAATTTGACCCAGGCCATTTGGCTATGGGGTCCTAAATCCGATACGTATCAGATCTTTTCAAATGCGACCTGTGTCTGAACGGTCAGGTCACATTCATCCGACCTGAACGTCAATAATATTCAACAAAGGTCACTAATCTACGTGTTGCTACGCAGAAGCGTGAAGAAAAACAACCATGGTGGATGGTTGAAAAATCCTTGTTTACTTTTATAAACACAGAGCACACTAGCTACTTGTGTTGTCACTGCATCCTCTACTGCACATGCGTGGCACTTAACTGTACGAATGCAGTTCACACAGGAGATCACAAACAAATTGCCTATATGTGGAAATTTAAACAACCATGTAAAACAGTCAGATTTAAGAAAAAAATTGGAACTGAGCATTAAGGCCTGCAGTGTGAACGTAGCCTAAGAATCTGCCAAAAAAATCAGCAGTACACATCAGGAATCTAAATGTCAAAATAATAAGCATTGGCTTAAAAAAAAACTGTATTGCTAGTTTTTTTTTTTGAATTATTTTTAAGCTCTTGTGGTTTTTTTTATGCATAATCTTTTGTAAGTGGTCCGAGTCACAGCCGTGTCGAGGACCGAACCGCTACACCAACGCTGTGGCCCGCTAGTTATGTTTTATTAAAATTGCCACAAATAATGTAGATGTGCATTTACTAACTTATGTAGAAGAGCAAAGGATCACCCTGAGCGCTTCCCCTAAAAGACCAGTCAGGAGAAGGGTTCCTAGCTTAGCATCCACACAATATTTACAGGGATTATAGCGCTACTCTTTGGTCTACACATGAACTTTTAAACACAGAAGCAGAGACCGATATATCGACCAGTCGACATCTTTGACCAAAGATGTTTTATTTTATACTCTATCAGTATCAGACGTTCATTATTTGGCCAAATTATTAGTGCAACCAGCGGCCATGCCTTACGGTTACGTGAAACTTATTTATTCTCACTCCCTCTATTGTTATTGTTGTGTTTGATTTGTTAGTAAATGTTTCATCTTTGTTTTACCTAAGAGTTTTGTAACATTTATCAGTGCGTCATTTTAAGCATGAAAGTGGAGAATGAAAAATCAATATTGCATCAAAGATCGCCCTTAAAAAACATATTGGTTCATCTCTACTCAGAAGGTTGTCCGTCTGCAGTGTATCTCGTCCTAACCACATCTAGTTTTACTTCTCTACACACTTTTGTCAGCTTTTAACCTTTAGCACCTTATGCTGTAAGCCTCTTCTTGATTAACGCAATACTTCAACACAATTTATTACCTTATGTTCCTAATAAATTACCTTAGGTTAAGCTGAAACAATAAAAAAAATACACAAACTTATTCATACTAAACAGGTCTATGAGAATTAATTGAACTGAAAAGGAAACTCTTTTTGCAACACTTCTGGATGGTTTCTGATTTCCTTTGTTCTGCTGAAGGTTTATTTCAGTCTCCACTGTTGCTGCATGCGTGCCCTGCATGAGGGATTGCTGCAGTCAGCAACACAAGCAAATGTCCACTGTCACTAAGTGCACATCAAAGAGGAGTAAACGCTGCATAGTGATTGACTCAGGTTTCGGGTTGAGCCGCGTTTCCTGAATAGAAAACCTTTAACTAGTGTGTCTGTATGATTTGATTAAATTATATCTATGTATTCTCTTGAGATGACATGTGTTGTAAATTGGTGCTATATAAATAAAACTGAACTTACCTGAATTGGATAAGCAGATGTCTAAGCAGGGGTCATGGATGCTTTTTATAATGTTCTTTGTGTGCAAGAAAAAAAATCCTTATCAAAAGCAAGTTTAGTCGACTAGATGTAGTTTAGAAATTTAAACATTCAAAAACAAATGAAACAGGATGTGACTACAGGTTGATGTTGAAAAAACTGTCCTGATGGATTTTTTGTTCTATTTTTTGAGAGGCTGTATTGGTGATTTTTGTTTCTGTAAAAAAAAAACCCCCGCCATGATTTAAATCTGCCTTTGAATCAGCCGCCGGTTTATTATACTATCTTTGTAGAGCGTATTCTGTTATTTTGATTCAAGCTGTTTCCTCCTTATTGCCGTTTCATCAGTGATGAAACCTGAAGTGCAACTAAAGCCATAATTTTCCTTGCAGAATTCTGATTTTAGCTTGTCTGCCACAATTTTGCTTGATAAATATCGCAGGTTCAAGCCTGCCATGATAACTATGGGAAGAATGCAATCGGAGTATCTTAAATTCAAAACTCATGAATCACTGCTTGTGGCACAAGATCAAACGTAAAGCATAGGAAACGTGACTGAAGTAGAATGATGAGGTTAGTCACATAACTCACATCCCTTCTGGACATACAGTATTGCTGTGAGAGGCTGACAGTAGTTTGTTCACTTTTACTTATTGCTTTTTTTAACGTCATTATCTGTGTTGAATACTTCGAGTTTTCTTTAATTTACTTATTGTGATCAATTTTGTACCTCTGAACAGAGAAACATATGTTCAAATGCTGCCTTTAAAATGAATAAGGTAAATAATAAGGTCGATTTTAAGCTTAAAACGGTCAAAACAATTTACAATGATGATTAAAGCTCTGAAAAACTTATGTTCTGTTTAAAAAGCTCATAAAAAGTGTGAAGAAAGAAAATAAGTGTATTTAATCTAAGCAGATTGTCGGTTTTCACTCTGGATGCTTTTGTCTTTATTTGGTTCAAAGGATGATGTGGGCGTGACGACGCCAACCTGGTCGTGACGATGTATGAGGTAATGTCAGGTGATACCCTGGCCTGGAAAGGAGCCAGTCCAAGACAAAGTACCACAGACCCCAACCCTGAAACTGATTTCAGTGGGGAGGGAGGACCTGTTAAAATCCTCAAAGTGTGCTTTTGCACCAACAACAACCTGGGGAAGAACTTTAAGCTGGTGAAATGTGACAGCTCTTGGAAAATCCAGGTGAGAGGTATATATGAAGAAGAGTCAGAAGGTGGAGAAAGCAAATATCTGCTGAATCTATTTTGATAATAAATTCTAGTGGTAAACAGTTCAGTTCCTAATTGGCCAAAAAAGGTTTTGTTTAATTTCTTTGTTATTCTACATTTTGCTGCTGTTGTTAAAACTAAAGATGTTTTGCATCCAATTGAAATCATTTAAAAGATGCAAAAAGGAAACATGTCCTAAAATATTGGCAGTTGTCTTCGTTGTTCTCTCAGGCTATCATACGCTCAATCCTGGTCAGCGGCCGATTGGGGCCAAATGTTGAACTCTCAAACTGTTATGGTCTAATGTTGAAGCACTTAAAGTCAGAGGAACTTCACTGGCTGCATCCAGATCTGACTGTTGGTGAGGTTGAACAACGCTACGAGAGTCATCATGTGGAGGCTGAGTGGAGGTAAACCAAGATTTCTGGCGTCTCCCATGATATCAGATATATCTCAAGAAAATCTTTAAAATGTTTCTTCTTTTATTTGGTGCAGGTATGACCTGAGGATCAGATACATTCCAGTCAATTTCCTGGATAAGTTTAAAATGGACAGATCCACGTTTCTTTATTTTTATCAGCAGGTATGGAATTAAAATCTCTCTATTCCCTTCTTTCCTTCTCTTTGTTAGTGCATATCTATCTATCTATCTATCT
>JAUZNJ010110533.1:0-20150 GCA_034780135.1 Jordanella pulchra | reverse complement strand
CCCCACCCCCCACCCCCCCAATGCTGCATGAACAGAATTGTAATTGTTGAACTGCAGTTAAAAACACACTTTTTAAAGGTGTATTTTTGGATGTCTTTAAAAGAGTTTAAATTCAAATGAAATTTTATTTTATCCCGTTACAATGCTCAGATGCTAAGGTGTCTTTAATGGATGTATACATGAACAATGCAGACGTTCACATATCAGAGATTATTGCATGATTCTTCATTAGCAGATGTGTGCAAGGTATCTCTTGCAGGTTTACCTCTTATCCTGGACAGAACCCATAAGGTTCCTTTAATTTTCAGTCATACTGTCAGTTATGATTGGATGGTTCGACTTTTAATAAACTACACTTTGTAAAAACATGTCATACATTCCAATATGACAGCAAACACACGTTCTCTGAGATTTGTGCACATGTACGAAAGTTCTACATGTTCAGGAGTAATAATAGTAAAACACATCCTCTTCAAATCTGGAAACTCTTTTTACTTGACCTAATTCACCTAAAATGTTGACACCCAATTTTTTTCTTAGTATGCAAAAAGCTGAGCACCTCCACCAGAGGTTCAGAGCTGTGACAGTACTGTGCACTTTGAGAGCTCTGCAGTGAATATTTATATGATTTCATTTAAGTGCATCACTTTGTGAGCCTACACACTCTTCGGCAATCCAGCACTTGATATGCATGTTATCACAGGAGGGTAGTTTGGGATTTTATTAAAGAAATGAAATAATATTTCTTTTGAAATGTATCTAAGCCAATTCAAGACGATTGGCTTTGATACATCGTGAGACGTGGATCATGTCCTTCCTCTATTTCTCACAATTTTCTCAGTTGAAATGGTTTCAGTTCGTAACATATCACTTTGCTCACTGCCACAGACGTGTCTTCTAGGGTTAGAATTGTTTACTTATTTATTACATAATTCACAATGTGCTGTAGTGTTGATATTAATTTCTTCTTAACTTGGGTTGATTGAAATTGGAAATTTACTTGGAAAATGTGAATCAAAACTATGTGAAATGTATCTTAATTATGAACAACCAACATGAACTGTTGGCCTAAAAAATATCTTTTTTGGCTATACTGTGAGATGAAAAAATAACAGAAAGGTGTAATATAGTATATGAGTAAATATTTTAAATCTAACACTGTAGATTAGCCATCAGTTTAGTTATGCAACCCCACATGTTACAGATGTGTACTCCTCTCCAAAGCTGTGTTACTATGTCCTTGTATCACTGGTATCTGAACTGATCCGGTAAAAATGGCATTGTGGATATTTTTATCCTTTTCTGTTCCGTGTCCTTGATTCCTGACACTAGAGCACCCTGGGAAATTTGACTTCTAAGGACAATGATCTGCACACACCCCCAACACCAATTCTCATTTTCTCTGTCTAGATATATTGTTGACTAAACCCTGTGCACCATTTTATGTTCTTCCTTGGAGAGTTAGACTCAACCTTCCTTCTCTCATTAAAGTTAAGCCGTTAGTACAGAGAAAGCAGAAAAACCCTTAGTCACAAATGTGCTGATTATTAATTGAAAAAGGAAATGAGTGTTAAATGTAGGGAAGTGGTGACAACGGGAGGGAAGCACGTGATTCTAATAGGTAATAAGACAGAAGAGGCATGATTAGGACAAACAGATGTTCAGACAGAATTGTTTAATCCCATTTCTAAATCTCAGCCATCATTTAATCTTTATTTTTTGTGATTCGTTGCTGTTTGGCTCACAAAGCCACCAGAGAGCCAAGCAGACACGTGGTTGTTCCATCTGGTTTGGCTCTCCAGATCGCTCCTCGTTAGATGATTATTGCTGTTTAGTCTCAGCTGCCTGCTCTGACAACTGGCAAACTAACTAAACCACTGTCCTCCTGTCCTTCTGCCACCACCATCGTTGCTTGGCTGTCATTCCCAGTAGAAGCTTAACTTTAAGCTGAATTTCACACAAATGGATTCTCCAACCTCGTAAAAAAAGTGCTGCAACTCTTTACCTTTTTTTGAGCTCATAGCTTGTGGAACTAAAGGACACAGAACTTTTCTTAAACTGCGTTTGTTTTTTTTTAATGATAAATGTGATTTAAAAATAACACATTTTAAATATACAAGCAAAAGGAAACGGCATGGATTGCTGTTTGATTGGGCTGTATCATTTAAACAAATCTGCTTTTAAGGGAGAATGCTGTCTTGAGTCTATTTATGTTCACAAGTACCTTATGTTGTGATACAACGCCCTACAGTTTAGCCTCTAATTCCCAGCCAGCTTAGCACACTACAGATGTAACTGTGTTGTTGGCAGGCACCCTTTTTCACATGGCGTGGGCTACAGACTTGGCTGATGAAGACACACCAAGGGAGACACATTCCGAAATAGAAATGTCAGCCATGCTTGCTTATATATAGATGGATGCAGGACAGCAGGAAGGTGGCAATAGATGCCAGGGTTTAAAGAATGTCTTTTTTTTCTTTTTTTGCCAAACAGATCGGTCAACATTGACTGTTGTGTTATAGTGTAGATGTGGTAAAGATTCCTTTTAGATTTTAAACTTGCCTATGCTTCTCAGGTCAACCTGATTTAGCTAATAAATCTGATAGTTATTGTTAATCTTGGTTTGCAATCTGCCTTTATGCTCTGAAAAGTTGTGAGTAATTTTCAAAACAGCTAAATTAGGGTAGTGGGCAGAGGTTTCCTGTCATTGGTTGTATTAATGTATTTCAATGAAAGTCTCAATTTACTTATGGATGACTTTTAGAGATGCAGCACAAGTGTTCAGGTCATAAGATCAGACATACAATACAATTGGGTGTTCTATAATGGTTATCCTTTCATAGTATTTCCACAGTGATCATTTATTTTCACCTATCATGTTTCTGAGTAGCCACAATTTTGAGAGATAACCAATCTAGAAGTAGAAGTTTTTTTTTAATTATCATTAATTGTGAAAAAATAAGAAATCTTTATAAGCAAGCTCCTTTTAACCAATGCCCAATTTTTCTCCTCCTTTAAAACAAGTCTCAAACCAAATCTAAGTGTAGAGGAAAGTTATTTTTTTGGGAGAGATTATTCTTTAAGATCTTGTTACACCCCCATTTATTCCTTGTTTTGATGAAAGAGAAATCCAAATTACTAAACACATCTCTTTTACTTTTAATAACTACTTGGTTCAACCTTAAGACATCTGTTTAAGTCATGGCCTTTTTTATTTTATGCTCCTCTCAAGCTCCAAATATTTCTAAGAAAATATATCTATTAGCCATGCTTTGTTTCGTACTCTGTTTTACATTTTCTTATGACATTTATGTTTTGCACTTCTCCAAAAAGAGACTCCAACTTGGATTTACTCTGGAGTCCTTAGTCAGAAATTGTTAACATAACTGTGTATTTTCCTGGTTAAGCAAATCATAAATTAAACTGTTTCTGCATGTTACAAAACATGTTTGTCTCCATGCACTTAGCACACTCAGACATTTAACTTTCTGCCACTAAATGGCCACTAATTCTCTGTATCAGGGGGATATTGCATAATTGATTTATGGATGAAGAGTGAAATTACTCATCAGTTTGGAGAATAAGGCATTATCTCCTTAGAATGAAGTGTGCCAAACAGCATTTATTTTCATCTATTGGAAAATGTTTACTATATGCTATTTAAGTTGCAAGTTAAGGTGCAAATTATCAAACAAGTCTAAGAATAAAAAATAAAGATGCAATTGGTTCTGTTCTGCAGCAGTTAGGGTTAACATTTGAAGATTTGCCATTAAAAAGGAACATCTGCATACTAATTAGACCTCAATATTTCCACAGATATAATTTATATAAATATTTTATTTGTAAACCACAAGCAACACCTACAATAATCAAGTCATTGGAGGTTATATTCAGTAATTAAGTAATTCATACCTAGAATAGGAAGCCTGTTTAGGGAAATGGCGTATGATTATCCTTGGGGGGGAAAAAATGGGTTCTAAACCTCAAAGCACATTTTCGTTTGCATGTCTAAATGGGTGTGCCTTCATGGGTGTGCAAAGTAAGATTTTGGTAGCTTTACATTAAAGTTATGGATTATCTTACTTTAATTGTGAGCCTAAATGTAGACAAAAGTTTGCAAATTAGCTTAGACTTTCCAAATTGTGCTGCTTAGTGCTTAATAAAAAAACATTCTTCTCTGCAAAAATAAAGGAAGCCTAAAAAATAAGATAAAATCAAACGTTTACATGTAAATTGTGTATGGAAATGATGTATCACTTTTCATAACGTTTTTTCTGCAAAACCAGTCTCCTCATACGAACACCCCATTGTATCTATCATTGAGGTATACCACACTAAAGTCAGCATAAATAACTATACCTATCATCAATGAAATAGTCTTTATATGTGATAGGGGAACAGTGGAAAGCCTTTGCTCCCTACTGTGTTAATTTAGCATCCTTGACCCTTCATCATTATTCTTTATTTCTCCTTTTTCTGAGGTCATAGATTTACAGGGCTCTAGGTCCACATTTGAGAATTTACTTTCCTAAAGCTCCAACGCAATTGCTTCTTGATCACAGTTTATCCTTAGTAGTAAGTCTTTGGAGCTTGATTTATGGTGAACAATTCAATTCATAACTTCCTCCCCAAAGGTTTATCTACCTTTTTAACTGAACCTTGTATGTCACTCTGCAAACAGAAGTTGTAGTGGTTTTGATTTCATACTGCAACATATTTATTTGTTGTATTTATATGCTTTATAGTACGAATATATATTTGTACTATTCTAAATTAGGTACGGTTCCATGCTTGATAGTTCAATTCCTCCTAGTTTCCCTTGCACACACAAACCACAAACTGCTTTTTTCCTGCTCCCTTATCTTGATTGCATATTTTCTCTTGTAGCTGAGTGTGTATTGTCAACAGAAACGTGAGCCAGCTCTGAACACCAACTCGTCAAAAGGGATTCATAGTGCTACCACAGTAGAAAAATAATCTGTCTACATTACAACTGAAAACAGAGCATCAGTTTCACAGCAGCTTGATGGCTTCCCAGGCCCCGTGTTAATGAATGTCTGATTTCAGCAAGAGGAAGCATGTTTTACTTTGAGTTTTCTCTCCAGTAATAAAACATTTGGACTGCTGCTATTGATATTCTCTGTTGCTAGGCAACCGGATGCAGCTATTATGGGATTTATGGTGGACTGACAAGGATAGCATGTTATTTGGTTACTATGTGCATAATTGTAAAGTTATACCCAAGTCATAAAATTGATATTTATATTCCAGTTGTGGAGATTCTTCTGGAGATAAAAAACAAATGCAGGTTACTTAAAGCTAATTTTTATGATATAATGTATTTGCCTACATAAGGCACTGAATTCTCTTCATGTACATATACAGAAACAAGTGTATTTTTCCTCTTTTACTAACAAGCAACGCAGCAAAAAAAAAAAAAAAAAAAAAAAAAAAACCCATGAGCTCCCTTTAGGACTGGAAAAGGGAATGATTGATGGTAGTGAGTGGCAAATTTGCATTCCAATGGGACAGTGAATAGGCGCTGATGGAGAGATGGGGTAATTTTGTCTTTCTGTTTCTTACTGTGGGGTAAAACCAGTTGGTGCAAGATTTTCCTTTTATCACTGCATTTTTGCACCCTAAATCAATCTCAGGACCCGGAGCACTGCACATTTATTTTAATGAGAACTATAATAGTTGTGGTGTTTTCTAAATGATTAAAGTGTTTTTAGTAGCTGTAATCAGTTTTATCACACGTGTTGCCCAGAAAGATCTATAAAAGCTCCAATATGAGGAATTAAAAAATAGCGTACAGCTCTCAAAGGGATGAGTGAGGCTAAAGATTTGTTTTGGCACAAGTGTAACCAGTGAAACCAGCAAACCATAAATTACATGTCTTGTGAAAATGAATTATTGCAAATGTCATGGATATGTTTATTAGTGTACTTGAACAGGCTTGGGCTTGCTGTTGGATATGGTGCATGAAACAAAGTGAGGGAAGTTTTCGCAGAAAGCTTTTACTGAAAATGAATGTCCATAAAGACAATGGAAAAGCTTTTGAGAGTGGATATGTTTTATGTCTATATGTGTGTATGTGCATTTTGTTAGGGCTTCTGTCCAGGTGATGAATGAGCACAGAGACGGAGAGTAAATGTCTATAAAGCATCCCATCTATTTGTACCCCCCCCCCATCCCAATCTGCCATCCTCTTTCTTATCATTTCTACATTTCTTTCTATAGCTAAGACCTCTTTTGCCTGCTGTTTCCATATTTTTCACTCCATGGTGTCATAAATTTCCTGATTACAACGAATATTGTCTTTTCGTAGGTACTTTCTCTCTGTCTGTAAACCAGTGAGTGATTATGATTAGTCTTAGTAATAACTATAAAAACAGAACAATCTTGACAGTGGTGGTATCCATACTTAAACATTGCCGCTGTCCCAGTTCTGCCACAAATAGAGTATCTGATAAAAATGAGTGAGTGAATTATTATTGAATACATTCAAATAATACAAATCCTAAACAAACTTGAAATGTAGTGGATTATGTAACCTGGAAAAATACAGCATATGTTGTTCTTTTTTGGTATAGTTAGTAATTTTGTTGTTCTAGTTATATTCTCTAAATTGCACCTCAGTATCATGAACACTATTAGTCACCTACAGACTTTCTATAGTTAATACTAAATTATGGGGCTTCTAAAATCCATAGAAAAGACCAAAGTTGCAAATTAGAGGATTGAGTAGTTTAATGTTGGACCATCCGGGATTTTAATAAAACAATATAGAGTGTAGTATCTTTTATCCACTTTGCAACCTTCTGATAATGTTGGTCTGTGCCTGTTGCCCTTTAGGTGTAACTTTTTATTCTTCTAATAGAATGGTGCAACCAGAAAACTTCACAAGTAAATAAGTGAAGACAGACCAGATTTTTATGAAATTCTTACTAATAAATCTAAACACATATGCTGCCTATATTAATCAGTCTATATATTCCTTCTTAATATGTACAATAAATATTTTGAGCAGTTCTTAGTTTCAGAGAAGACTTCTAAGTGACTCCAGGAACACATAACCTTCCCTTCTCACTCATAATACACAAAAACAGTTCATGAAAAACAGCAGGAATCTGTTCTTTAACATCAGTATGTCCATGTGAACAATTCATCAATGTGTATTTGTTTTTAATTTACAGGTAACATGCTAACAATTAAATGTTGCAGAGTTGCCCTGCTGCCACCCTCTGTTTTGGAAGGGACCTGCTTGTTCCACAGTTGGTGAATTTTACCACCTGAGAACATCAAATCACCAAATTGAAGAGGTGATTGGCTAGTCGTGGGTGTGGCCACCCCATGGCCACCACCTTGTTCCATCCCTCTATCAGAGCTCAGCCAGCAAAGCAGATCTATGCTGTATAGACAGATCCTAAATGTCTCCTAGCTCCCAGTGTTTTGTATCTCAGCGTCTTGTCCGTTGTGCCAACCCCCCAGCACTGTGCCAACTAACAACCTCCCTCTGCACACACAGACTAACTCATATGAGGCAAGCAGTCCCTTCTTCCTCAAACCAGCTGAGATGAAAAGCCAGTAGATCATAACGGTTAAACTTTGATCAATCTGGCAACAAGTGTAAATAAGTTCCTTAATAGGGATTTAGCAGGAGACTGGTGTCTCTGATAAGACATATGTAAACATGCACACATCCCTCTTTCCTTTGCTAAAACTTAAAAGCTTTTTCTACTGAAACATCCAGATGCCTAACCAATGGGACTTTTAATTGGGATGTAATCTAAAAAGAGTAATTTGCCTGGAGTGGATACAGAGATCTGACAGCAAGAGTAAAGGGAGGTTCATTATAAAGAGGATTACTGTAAGGAAAGTCAGGGTTAGGGGCATTTTTGCAGAGCTGAGAGAAAGCAACATATATAAAATTTGCTTTCTGTAAGAGAAAATAAAAAAAAAATATTTGGTGAAGAGAAAGAGGAAGATAGATTTATAGTAGTTGGCTTTTTATAGTTTATGCAGAATGAAGACATGATTGCCCCTGCCTGTCTCAGTTCTGTGGTATCCTGTCATATCATGCCACTGCTCAGATTACACCCTTTTGTGATGTTAGATTTCATTCTAAATGAGTCTCAGTCCGGTTCTAATCCACAAATTAGTGTGCCTGTCCTTCCCTAAACTCCTTAAATTTCTATTGCCAAAACCTGATTACATCGCTTTTATAAGCCACAAAACCCACTGGTGCTGTGGCTTTCCAGCTGCAAGCCTCTTATCTGTCTGACGGACTAATGAGTTTGAAGCTGGCCACCAATAAAGACAAGATGAACTGAAATATCTGACCATATATCAGTCCTGGTTCATGCTGCTTGAAAAATAACATCAAGATCAGGAAATGAAGAATTTGAATGAATTTTCTGCTGCTTTGAGGATTTCCAAGTTTTTTAAGTTTGATTTTTTGTTTTTTAAGAACTTTTGCATCACTAGTCAATAAAATGCTAATATCTTTTCCACTGGTTTTAAGACAAGTTTTGGGATCTACTGTAATTTGGAGATGCTTTAGAAGCCCAATAAAGACTGTGTTATATAAATTTTAAGGTAGGAAAACTTGAAATGGAAACATTTTTCTGACTGCAAATGCTTACTCAAGGACGCAAACATGGAAGCTTAAGGAGAGACAAACATGGATTCAAAATATATACAAGTTCTATATTTAAAGGCTATAGATCAACATGGCTTCATTAGTTATTTTAAAAGCCTTCATAGTATAATTGATTTTAGAGATTGCTATTTGATATGAAATCACTTCCATTAAAAGAGAAAACCATTTTTTTATAATGGCTCTGGGGTCATAAACATCAAGTTTTTTTAGCAGTTTCAAGCTAGCATAATAAATAATAATAAAATATTTTTTTATTTTTTGTCTGATAAAATGGAGGGTCCCTATAACAAAATAAATTGGTCCATATAAATAAAAAAAAAGCTTGATCTGAACATAGGAAAAAAATATTTTTTCAGCTCAAACAACTTAAAATATTTAATCTCCACCTCTTTGAAATATTATGTTTATTATGAGGGAAAGAAGTAGCTCCACTAAATACCATGAATATCATTCAATTACATGCGATGCTAAATTGAAGGACTTGTTTTTGGAAAGAAATACGGTTAAGGAGTTAGTGTTTGGTATTTCTCATCCCAAATACTAGTGTTTAATAAAGACCTAATATTGTAAATAAAAACAAATAAAATTTATTAAATGTGAACTTAGAAGTCTTTCCTTTAGCCAAGTGTCCCTCAATACTTCCAAGGCAAGATTTCCTCTCCAAATTTGGCAGACGAGTAGTTTGTCTGAGTTAACAAAGCCAATGAGGCGTTTACTCTTGTATGTCTATGCATCGATTTACCAGCACTAGCTTGAGAGCTTCCAGCCATGGTAGAGCAGATATGACTTCTAATGAAATTGTCTTTATTCATTGGGTTTGGTTTCCCATTAGTTAAGCTCAGTCATAATGAACATGTGTTTATCCGGCCAAGGTCACACACTATCAGTCTATTGTTGAGCTCTTTGAATTGGTCCTGATCTTAACCCTCACCTTTACCATTCAAACCTGGCCCCCGACCTTTGACCCCTTGGCTGTTGCGGCAGAGAGAGCGGCTGAAGGTGAACTGCAGCTGCTGTGGCCGCTTGTTTTAATTGGATGTTTGGGCTACTTTGTATTCTTGGTCTCTTTGATTTTCTTACTGAGACGTTTTTTATGAAATTAAATGAGCTTTTCAGTTGGCATTTGCTTTTTGGAAAGCTGCACCCTCCCCACCATGTTCAATTATTTATGCTGAACTCCATACACCCTACAGCTGTGGAAGCTAGAACACGAACACATACACAGATTCCAGCATGGAGCTCTGTAAATACATGTGCCATGTGCTGGCAGGGATATTTTGGGGGCTTTGTTTTGGGAGGGGAAACTGGCAGATTCAGTATAGATGGTGCAATACACAAACGACAGACTATTATTGGAGATAAAGGGAAAGGGACTTCTGCTTCTCTCCCTTTGCCTGTTTTTTTAACAGTTGTGACATAATGTTCTAGACTAAAACCTGCTCTCAGATCAAAAATATCTCTTATTCTATTTTAAGGCTTCAGTGTTGCCTCACATTTTCCTCTACAATGTCACCAAAAAATTATCCACTTATATATATCATTTTTTTTCCATTTCTTATTCATGTATCCCATCTATTTTATCTCTGTGGCACCATTTTCTTTCATACTCCTCAACATAGTTTATTTCCATGCTCCCTGCAGATCATCTATGTTTTTGTCTAATTTGTTAAGCTCTTACTGCATGGTTGGGTCACTTCAGCACCTTTCTGATTTAGGTTGACATGGGATTTTATGGCCAGTCACTGTACAAACAGAGGCTTTGATTCGTATCTTAACATTTGCTTTCACAACAGATTTAACCTTTTGTACAAAAAAGTAAATTATTGTGCTTTTGTTTGACATGACATTGAGCGATGATGGTGGATTTCCTCACATTGGTCACTGCAAGATTTTATGTAAACTCTAAACAACACACTGCCATGTGCCTCTTTAAAACATACCGCGTACAAAGGTGTTTGGTCACCATGGAGGTGGAAGGGACTAAAAAAAAAGCATGTGTATGGACCGGAGATGAGTCGGTGAGGAATCGGGACTGCAGTAGGAAATTGCACCAAATGTAAAATGAGGGTAAATTATACAACTTAATAAACAAAAAACTGCCTGTGCATAGGGGGAATGATTAGAAAGGAAAGCTTAAAGGGTGTTTAACAGACAGAGGACTCCTGATGTGAGTCATCCAGGCTGTGAGCGGTGGGTCACCATGGACACGGCTGCTGACCCTGCACTGATGCCCAGCCTATTGATCCCGTTAAAACAAAACCGCTGTTTCTTTTAGTTCTTTCTTTATGCTTGCTTTCCTGTCCAACTGTATTAATCACGATTAGATCAACCGCTCTGAATATCTCTGCCATTCTCTTTTGTATGTGCCATCTGCTTGTAAGCATCAATTTTGGACTTGTTGTCTGGCTCTATGCCTTGCTATTTTATCTCTTCTGGTGTTCTTTAATGAATGCTGGTTGTGCTTTCTAGTAGAGGTAAATGAGGTGCATGGAAATCTTGGTTATGGTTGAAGAAATTATCAAAGATATTATCTTAAAATGCATTTTAAAACGGGTGTAGGGTTTCTACATAGTCTTAAAAAGTATTCAAGGCTGCAAAATATAAATTGGCATAGAAAAGATTCATTATAGACAAGGGTTTCCATTTCAAAACTTTATTTCAGAAATAAAATCTTGGATTGCAATTTGTATGTCATTTTAAAAACTATGAGTAACTAAAATAAAGAATAAAACAACTTTTCCAGCTGTCCTTACTTTTGTGTATTTAAAGAACAAGTACACATGCTGTTATTTAAAGTATGTATGGTACCAATAGTATGAAAATATGTTTTGGCAAAGGCGTGTAAAAGAATATAATCACATGAAATTTGACAAGATAACACATACTACAAGGGTTAATATAGGAATCAGTATTATTGCTTATTTTAGGTTACCTAAACCTTAAATTTGTCCATGAATTTTTTTATTGATACGATACAATGTTTGAGCAAATAAAGAACAGCACTAAGAGTGGATTCTGTCATTTTGCTTGTATTCAAAAGATTTGAACTGCCGACCAGTGATTAGTCTTAATAAGATCTTGTTCTCTGTCACTGTGGCTCATGAGTAAGAATGCTGGGGAATCACTGCTGTGTTGTCCAGACCGTCTTTGACAGGGTTTTCTTCTGTTTAGTTTAGCAGATATTTTCCACATACTCAACATTTTTTCTTTTCTTGTGTTATATTATTCACTTTTCTATATTAAAAATAGACCAAATGTTGAAAGTTGCTAATGCCATATGTGCTAACCTTAGAGGTGGTGAATTTTGAAAAGGTTCTGATCATATAATATGGATTTTAATATGTTTGTGTAAAGAACTGCTGTCCTATTACTTTCTACTGTGATGTGCAGTGAGTCCCATTTTTTTGGGAGTATAGAAGATTATCAGGCACATGTAATTGATTATCCATGCTCCCTCTCTTAAACAAACACACAAATGTTCTCATTTACACCATTTAAGTTATTTCTGTGGAGAATATTCTCAGTTGCAGAGCTTTACTATTTGGTGCTGAGAGTTGATTAGAGGTTGATTTAATGCACTCCAAACAATGAGCTGTTGTTTATTTCCAATTAGTGTGATGGATGCAGACCATTACAAACACAAACTCCACCCCCAGCTTTTCCCTCACTCTCCCTTCTCATATCTTTTTCTCTTAACCGCTTTTTTGTGTCAGATGGCACTTGCATAGTAACAACGCACTTTGATGGGGGTGTTGCTATGGGAGAAGTTTTGAAGCTGAATCTTTTTGTTATAACTTATTAATTGGCTGTTTACTTCTTTGATGATTAACCTTATCTCTCCTTCTGACCTTGCCTGAGTTCTTCAGAAATTCTCATTTTTTTAAAACTACAGTTTATTATATGAAGTTATATCATATAAATTATTGGGTGTTCATAAAAAAATATATATGAATTTGATCAGATTGCACAGAATAAGAATAAATATCACCTAACATGCTTTCAAAAACAAACTACATCCACAAACTGTTAGATTTATTTTTTGGGGTGTTAATCTGCTGGACCAGGGTTCCTCATTTGCAATCCTGAAGAGATATCTAAATGGAGCACAACACCAGACCTCTAGTGTTGGAGTTGGAGACCTGGATGCAGTTCAGCACCAAGCTGTAGGTAGTTGCAAAGTGGAAGGAAAATCATAAATGCTTCCCAAAATGTAAAAAAATTTAGTTTAAACTTTGAAATTTCACTCCAACATAACACATGGATTATTTTGATGATAAAGCATGTTGGTGGCAGCATTATATCTGCAGAGTAAGAAAAGCAAGTTATTCTATTGGTAGACCGATTTAGCTGAATACAGGAAAGTAATGGGGGAAAACATGTCGGAAGCGTCAACAGAGAACAGCCCCACATATACAGTCAGAGCTTAAAAATATGTTTTTCTAGATGTCTTCAATCCATTTTGACTAAATGTAATGTTTCTGGAAAAAAAGTCAAGATGTGTAAAGTTGGTTTTATACTGACTGCTTATTTTTTAATGAAATTCGTATGAGAAAATGGAAATTCAGCAAAGAGTGCTAAGATAGCGTTTAGATTCATGAATATATATCAGATACGTGCAGGTGTTTTTTAAGAGAGATTTACTTGAGCTGAATAATATCATATTTATAATCTGTGTCAAATATAAAGTCTAGTATCACAGCTTGAATCCTCGGTGGATGAGTCCAGCAAGCATTTACCTTGACACATTCCATCATTTTAAATCCAGACACTCTCCAAGCTTCATGTAAAAGCAATTTTATGCATTTTTGATCTGCAACTTGAACAAGCTCTTTTCCTCTTCATTCTGGCTTCCAATAAATTTTGATGATTTCCCATGTCATTAAATGCTGAATCTGACTTGCAAATGACCTGCTTGTGGCATCTATAAAGATAAAACGATTGCATGGGTGACAGACAGACACACACACACATTTATATATCCAGACATACAGAAGCAGACAGAAAACACTTGGCTCATGTTTAATTAAGCGATTTGTCTTTGTGAGACAGTAATAAGGCCAGTATCACAACATGGATTTTTCTAAGACCTTGTGTTTTCTCAGCTCAATTTCCTGGAACCTATAGGGGGCAGCACATATTGATGCCCCCTTTGTTTAAAGTCAGCATGACCAAGGTAAACATCCTCTTGGATTATTTCTTTCAATCTTTATCTCACTTTCTTGTTCTTCCTTTTCCGTACTCTCACACCCCCTTTTCATCGTTTCTCATACTGATTCCATCTTTTTCTGTCCCTTTCTTCCACTGCAGTGATGAAAGCCTCCCCATGGCTCCTTTCACTCCTCTTGAAGCAGCCCAAATGAGGTAGCTTATCTGGTGCCCCCCCACCCCACCCCCTTGATTTTCAAACAGTACAACAGAATGCACACATGCAGATCAAGACAGCTGTTTATCTGTGCCTTGCTGCTCATGTGCATATGCGGCATATGAGCATATGCAAAGTCTGATAATAAGGAAAACAACCTTGCAGGCATCCACACGGTGTGCCTGGAGGCATGGCATGCCCAGTGGGAGATGGGGAGCCCTGGCATTGTGGTATAAGGTGCCTGACGTCTGGTTCCCAAGGGTGGTGGCTTGACTGTGATGTTGGGTTATTGGACTCTGCAGAGCACTGTCTTTTGGTCTGCTCTGCAGGGGGGCATCAGGGAGGGCATGCATACGATGGCTTTTATTAAACAGTAATCCTACCAGCTGTTGTGTGACCAGACATTCCCCCTTCCCCCAGTTTTCCTTTTGAATTCTTCAGTTTTTCCTTCTTACCTTTTGAGACTTCCTATTAAATCTTCATATAAACGTTACGATTATATTTACTTTTTTGATTAGTTTTATGCTTCAAACATAACTGCAGAGGGGTTACTTTTTAGCATCGCATTAATCTTTAAAACTAATTTTATATCTGGACAGTTTAACTTAAGCACATTTCCTCAAGTTTGCCTATTGGAGCCTAATCTCTGCAAAGAGCTGTCAAGATTTGTCGTATTTGTAAAATAATGACGTTTAATTGCTGACAGACTCTTGGTTTTCATGACAGATGTGACCGAACTGGGTCTGATTCCTAGGTCAGCGAGGATTAAATGGATTGTGTGCTTCACTGGTGCTTAGGCGTCACTCACAGCTCACTTTCAAGGTGCATCAAGTTACATAGCCTACTAGGCAGTGTGCAACCCACAGTTAAATGACTTCCTGGGTCTTTTTCACTGTATTTACTCACAAACATTTGTGTCAAATGTAGATGAACTACTTTTGCTCTTTTAAGTAGGAGCTGTTAGTAGTTTGTGCAAGCTTTGACTCCCTGGTAAGTTGGTACACTTTTTAAATTCTTGGACTCTGTGTTCATTTGATTCGGTCTGGCAGATCCAATCAAGATTTTGGATGGGTTGAGTCTTGGATCAGTCATTTTCAGGGCTCTGCACAGATGGTGTCTGGGCTTTAATCTGAGACTTTGCAAGGTCACTGAAGGACCGTCATATTTCTTTGTAGCCAGAGTAGTTCCTGTGCTGATTCACAGGATTCGCTGAGGGGTTTTTTTTGTTATTACAGTTTTAAAGAGACCTCATAGAATCATGTGAACTGATTTTTTTCTTCTTTTTTTACATGGAAACCTTCCTCCACTATCTTTGAAAAGCATACATTTATGTTTATTTTTTTGCTGCACACTTTAAACTTCATCTACACCTGCATAAAAGTAGTTACTGAAAATCAGCAAACAAAAAAACATAATTTAATAGTCAAATTTGCAGATTATAATAAAACAGACTCCTGTGTTTGGTCTTTTCTTAAACTGAGTAGTGGGCACCCATGGCATTTGTCTTAAACAATTCTGTTTACCTCTGCAGGTGATCTATTTTTGGTTAGTATTTTAACCAAACTAGCAAAATTGACAAATTGCAAAACATTACAACTGCTGTACTCTCATGATGGGTTAGCCTCTGTAAATCTCAGTTTAGTGCTGCATTTATATGATGTTATACCTGATATTCTAGCTCTTGTTAAAGCTGATGTCATTACACAACTATTTTTCCTCAGGATAGAAGCACTTGATTTATTTAGTAATTGAAGGTTCATTAACTATTTATTTTATTGTTCTTTTAGGAAACATGCATTATTACATTTCAAGTTTTGTGAAAATAGTACCAGGTTTGTTTTCATAGCTTTTTACAGATTATAATCATTGTTCTTTTATTTTGGGTTTGCCTTTCTATGGCAAATTAAATGCTCTTTTAAATGGACACTTGAGACTGAACTTGCTAGAACTGAACTAGCTTGAACTATTCAACTTTGTGGAATATCTAAGAAATAATGATAAACGTCATCATCCATGCTTCATGTTAGACTTGTATTTAGCATCAGTGAAGATTTTCTTTAGATTCAGTGCATTTACTGGAGACTTGAAAAGGCAAATAATCGGGTGGCATGAAACTATTAAAGAATGTCTACATGTACACTATCAGTTTTTCCTATGTTCTGAAAAAGTGTGACACCCTCGGGTCATCATCATATGAGATATGTCTGTCTGTGCTTTACATTTGCCAACAGAGCCTTTAATGTACCATCAGAATAATGAGTCAGAGTGCAAAGGATAAAAGTGCAGCTGTGCACAGGCACCTGCACTCCTTCCACTCCTACACGACCCCTGTACCTGCAGCTGGCTAGTGATGGAGCTGCTCTCCACCCAGGAGACCGACTCAATGATGGGACACGTGTGTCTCAGTCTCTAATTAGCCCAACCCCTCCAAACACCAGCTTGCCACCCTTTGCTCATTTTCTGCTCCATGACAAGAAGAAAGCCACTGTAGTTTCATCTGTCTTCATAAATCAAACTAACTCTCTGATATCACTGTTAGCCCCCCCTTTATTTCCCCCTTGTCTGTCACCCAGGACATGCTGTCCCACCCCAGCTCTCTCTCTGAAGCCCCTGCCCTCTCCCATGGGTGCTATGTGGAGGAAGGGCCCAGGCTTTGTCTTCCTGTCTAGACCCTGACATTAACCACAAGGGGAGAGAACTTAATGATGGGTTCAGCAAATGTGCTTACTGCCTCTAACCCACATGGGTGTGAATGCATATGCTAACACAGGCACTCACTCACCCGTTATTGTTTCTGGTCTCCTTTTATTTTTGTGACAGGAATGACAAGAGCACAGTCTGTTCACTGTGTCATTATCACGTCTCCCACTGTACTTCTACAGATGAGCAGATAATTAAAGATTATTTTAAGCTAATTGACATGCAGTTAAGTCCCATACTAAATCCAATAAACTTATTATTTACTCTTCAGCTGTCTGAGTTATACATGTACAGTAGATTTAGAAGTTATGATTTGAACTAAACATCAAGGTTGTTTGTGTTTTGAAACCTTGCCGCATTTTGTTTTTTAATGATTAACGGAATGTATTTTGAAATAACAATGAGAGAGAATTTGAAATATAAATGGAAAGGAAGCCTCCTTCTGAAGTCTCATACTAAGCATTTTATTTGAACTCCAATCCCAGTGGAAATAGTCATACATTGTTTTCCACTATTTAACAATTTCAATCCTTGAAAATGAACAATGGAATAACTTGAACCATGTCATTCTATAAGCATCAGAACCAGAAGAGCTTTTAAATCTGTTCAGTTTCACTGCAGGAGTTAGAGGTGTCCAATTTTTCACTGTTTTCTGTTCTTACCATATTGTCTCACTTTGGTAAATGACTCTTCAGCTCCATTGAGAACCTTTCTGTTAATGTAAATATAAATTTAATTCAGGGATGCCAAGGAAATTGATATTTTCCTTTTCTCTCTTCTTTTCGTTTTTCATGTGGTAATTTGTGTGTTTAATCTACAGGAGGACAAAGTTGGCCGTTATTAAGAAATGAATGTAAATATACAGAGTTTGGCTCTAAAAGTAACTCTGGAGTCTTAGTAAAAATATTCTGCCATCTTTCCACATCTGCAGTTTTATTTTTTTTTTTATTTACTCATTCTGTCTATTATATGTGACTTCATTATTGAGTTTATTTTTCATTTTTTTATTTTCCTTATTTGTTTTAAACATATTTAGATTAGGGACCAAATGATAGATGTGCATGTACCTGATTTCCCTCCTGCTTTCTGGACTTCTAATGAGCTCATAAATGTGTAAAGAAAACACACATTCTTCTGTTATGTCTTTTGTACACACACAGCTTAATAGGACCATGCCTGTAGGTCTGTCTTCTACCTAATGAGCAATGTTGGACAACCAGTGTAGTAATCATCTCTCTGGTTCTGTTTGTGCTTGAAACTGACTGATTTTTTTCTGTAAACTGTCCATCTAGTTGTAGGCAGTCATGGTGATGGAAAATTCATCTTCAAGCTTTGTTGCGATTTGTTTTCATCACAAGGTTGATGATTCCAAGAAAGATTTTGGGAGGCTTTGATGCAGATGAAGAACTGCAGTTTTCTATTTTGTTTTCCAGCTAAAACTAAAAACTTGATTGATTTTGAGAAAATAGTTATACCAGCTTTTTGTTGGCTTTCTTTTTAGTAGGCTGCTGTGTGTTTATTGGTTGGGTTTTATTTGGCTGAAATTCTCTCTCTATTGTATCAGCACTGCAGTCGGACAGAAACAAGTTAAGATGCCATTTAAAAATTATCTGTTTGTTCTGTGTGAGAGTTTTCACCCTATGAAAATCATCTGTACATTTGCTGCCAAACTGAAAATGTTATATATAATTAGGTTGGAAAAAGTCAGATTATTTCTATAAAGAAATAAGTTTTCAGGTATTTATGAAATCCAGTTTTATTTTCTTGCATTCCCCTTTTATCCAGAATATTTTTCTTCACTTATTATTCTAGACTTGGTTTGACCTTTTTATATGGTTTTAATTTTTTAATTAGTTTAATGTGTAATATGAATATTTTTTAAACAAACATGTACTTAAGTGTATTATGAGATGAACGAAGCAAGTCATTTTTTAAACCATTCTTCATAAAAGATGTAAAATCCGTTGTATATTTCATCAGTATTATTTTGCTTGTATGTGTCACTGTTAATTTGATCACCACTGATGAAGTTTGGGATTCTGACAACTGATCTCTTCAAAGAGGCTACTGCCATCTTCTTTGATCCCAGTTAGGTCATCCTCTGCTCTTAGAGTGCTGTGAGTCTGAACTAAAAACACATCAGCTTAAAACGGATACCCATGCAAGTCATTAATTGAATTTATTGAAAATATTAACTAATTTGGTATTCGATCAATCGCTAACTCAAGTATAGAGACTCTAAAACGTGCCTTTAGCGCTTAGAAAAACCTACTTTTAGCACTAATTATACCAAAATTGTAAAAAAAAACAAAACAAAAAAAACTATATAAATATTTTGCATTAAACATGAACCTTTTGTCTTTCAGTATGTTCTTTTCAAAACTCCTCAAATGGAAACTTTTTAGTGTTACCTGTTTTTTTCTGTAAAAAATCTCCTTTAAAGAATGGGAAAAAAATATTCTTTAAAGTTTAACCAATTTGCAAATTAATCTTTAGTTGTAGCCCTGATGAAGTTATTGTTATTCATTTCTAAAGTCCTAGTCAGCTCATGCTGCTTTAAAAAGTCCTCAGTCATGCATTTCTGCCTTATGCTGACAGTCTTTGCAAAGAAAGGTGGTGAAATGAATTGAAAGAGCTGTTGGCTGCTTTATGAACTACAGAACAAGCTTAGAACATAGCAGTATGCATCATTGGGACATAGACATTTGTTGGAAGAGAAGTTTTTACTTGAATTTCCTTTAGCTGATGATGCCAAAAACATCCAATACTTATTAAGTTCCAGTACATTATTTGTCTTAAAGACTTTAGGTATTTGAAACAATTTTCTGTAGTTAACAGAATTAGTTTAATGACATTGCTCATTGCAACATGTCCTGGTTTATACATCTAATTAGCTGCTTAATGATGACTGCTGGATTTTAGTCACAGTTAAGTTAACTTTTTTTTGTCAAAGTTTTTTGTACCTTTAAGCTGTTATGCTCCAAAAGTAGAAATGATACAGTGTTATTGTAATTATTCTCAGGCTATATTTTAGCTGGAGGCAAATTTATTTCTTAAAGTAATCCCCGTCTCACTCCTAATGTATAACTGCAGATATGGCACTACATTTTGCTTTTTAAATGTTACACTGATAATAGCGTTCTACTTTTTCAGAAATATAATAAGCAATTACGTTATTGATTCACTGTGGAAGATCCTACAAAAATATCATAATAGTTAGATAATAGTTTAACGCAAAAACAAAACTGCCTCTCTTAGATTAAAGATCTATTTGTTATTCCGCATTTCTCTATTTAAAACAGATCTAATTTCTGCTGTAATTCCTTGTCTTTTTTTTTTTTTTTTTAATTTTTTTATAATTTTTTTTTTTTGAGCTTTTTACGGCACTAGTGGCTCGTTTTTCTGACAGTAGGCTGACAGGAAAGG
>JAUZNJ010110522.1:0-20150 GCA_034780135.1 Jordanella pulchra | reverse complement strand
ACAGTATGGAATGAAACTAATGTACTTTATGAATGTGAATTTTCATCACACTTTCAACACACAGGGCAAAAAACAGATCAAGCATGAGATTAGAATTATTTATTTATTTATATTTAATCATAACATAATGTTTGAATCTTTTTCTAAGAAAGAATTAAATATGCTGCATGTAAAAAGAATGGTTGTATTTTAGCAAGAACATCTTATCTTCTCTTTTGCATTCTAACTATTATTTGTCTCAATGGTAGATGACGTTCTTACTTAATGGCTTAAATTTAGAGATAAGAAAGGATTCCCATAGTCTTAAGCATTGTATTCTCTGAGCTAATAAAGGAAGAAATCAATACAATAACAAGTATGTACTGCGGTACTGAAAATGATTTTGAATCTCATTTTTCTGGGTACCTTTATCAAGTTTTAAATGGAGTTATCATGACAACCCTTATCTGAACTCAAGTGGTTAACTGCAGCAGATAAGATGGTCATTCCAAAGGCAAACTAACTTCAGAGATTTAGTCTTGCAAGTAATTCCAGCTTGGCTTAACATTCATGTGTAAAAAAAAAAGAAAAAAAAAACTTCGGTTTTAATGTATTTTTGATTTTATCAAACTGTGAGTCTTAATTTACATGTTGCACTTTGTTTCCCTACTTCAAACAAATAAACAGAGAATTTCTTTTTAAAGATTAAATTCCATACCATCCTCGGATGACTTTCACTGATATCACGGGAGATAGCTTCATTGTGGTTGAATCTTCTACGTCACCGTAGATTTCATATGCCTCACCACCAAACTGAGCATTTTCGTGTATGATAATCTGCATCCAAAAACAAACCTTTCAGTGCAAGAAAAGGACACTGCTTGTTAAAAAATGACAGGCAACATTTCAAATCTTACCTTTCCAGGTCTTCTGTGATGCCCTCTAACTATAGGTTTCTGCTAGATCAACATTCAAAAAAAAGGTCAGTTTTAGGTTAAGTTCAAATCAGGTTTAGCCTATTCATATCTGCAGGAAGAATTGTACTTCAGCAAGACACCACTTATAGTAGAGCATCCATTAGAAAACAAATATATCAAACACAATGAAGAGTTAGCTCTGGTTTTAGGTAAATTACATGCATCAAATGGAGGAATCATAGATCCATCGTATTCATTAATCTCTGAAAAAATGTATGTAAAATTAAAAGCAAAACATTTGGAATCCTTAAGGTCCATTTTAGTAGTTTTTCACTTTCTAACTATGGTATTAGACCTAATTTGTGGCACAAGAAAAATTAAGGCTTGTCAGGTGGTACATTATAACTATGAATACATTTTGGTTTACTTAAGGTAGTTATTTGCTTACTGATTCAAATATTTTGCCTGGAGTTAGGAAAGTTTATGTGCCCAATATTGCAACACCTTAACTGTGAAAAGTGCCACTCTTGTTCTTTCCTGCAAATGATTCACAACTTGGCGGCAGAAGTATCAAAGACAAAAAAATAAAAAGAAAAATAAGAACAAGATACAACTTGAAGTTTGTGTCACCATGGAAGTAAACCAGAAACAAATCTTTGCTTTGCAGCTAGAAACTCATTGAGACTTTTACACTAATTTACTATTAGTTAATTCATTAAACTTCAATAAAACAAAGTAAACTTTTGAGTAAATAAAAGCCCATACCTTGCTTTTGGTTGTAGGAAGTCCATTTTGAGATATTTCATGGGTATGGTTTGTAATAGAAGGCAATACTGCAAGCTTTGTCTGGCCCACATCCACAACAGATATATTTGACATTTGGTCGAGAGCCGGAGGGGTCAGGTCAGCTGTCTGAGTGGAGTCCTTGGAGGCCTCTGGCTCCCTTTCTTCTTTCTTAAGGTATTTCTCTAAACGATCAGGGAGCTTTATCTCTGAGAATTCTGGCAGAGGAGGAGCCGAGGAGGAGCTAAGTGCTGACTCACTAACTGCATCTGCTGCACCTTTTGTAATATGGCTTTGATCTGTACCTTTTACGCCCCCATTATCCTCAGGGGCCACAGGCAGAGGCGAGGCAATAGCTTCCTGCGGTCCAACTGAAGCCATGGCTGGCTGCTGGTTGAATTGGACTGTGTCGCTTGAGGCAGAGGAAGCTTCTGCTCTTGTCTTCCTGGAGGTACGAGGGGAGCTTAACAAGCCTGTGAGAATTGACATCCTCTCAAGTCTTGAGGTCCTCTTACCCGGTTCATTATCTTGTCCCTCTGTTTTTCCTGCTTCAGTGTGAGTCTCCTCTTTGTGCCCATCTTGTCCTTCAGCCTTATGAGTTGTCAGTGGATCTACTGAGGTACCATTTTCTTCAGAATGAGAGGTTTGACTATCCCTTTGGGCAGCTTTTTGTTTAATTATCATAGCTGGAGAAAGGTCCATACGTTTACCAATTTTTCTTAAGCCGAACTGGAATTCCTGTGGATCAAATGTCCGTTCAAAATGGTCCTCTCTTATGGCTGGCAATGCAAACGGGGGAGATTGAATTTTTTTCCGAATATGTCTCTTTCGTGGTAGTGAAAAGGGGATTCCTCCTTCCCTGACACTACTTATAAAGTCATTAATTTCATCAGGCTCAAGAATTTCATTATCACTGGCTGACTCATCATCATTTCTTCTACGTCCCTTTTTCTTTTTGTGACGATCTTCCACATCCAACCAAGCAGATGGGATCTGTTTAGGTGGAGGGAGAATGTTGTCAAAATTTTGGTTTTGAATTGATTCCTTTCTCAGAGTCTGTTGTGCACCCTGCTTATAACCTGCATCTGCAGTGGACTTTTCTGTAAATGACTCAGCTTTATGAGTTGTTTCTTCAGAGGCCTTAATATTCTTCGGATTATCACTGCCATGCATTACTTGAACTGAAGCAATATGGTAAATTTCCTTTTGGTCTGTGCAGGCACTTGAGCTTTGAAGATTTTGTACCAAAGTAGTTATATTTTTATTCTGTTCCTGTTTTGCATCATTCTGATTAGCTTTATTTTCGGCAACAATTTTCTCCTGAACTTCTGTTGCCACAGTGTCTTTAGAGGTTTTAGCATCCAAGTTTGCCTTGATCTCAACTTTGCCATCCTCAACAAGTGAGATACTCAGGTCCCTTTGAGTAACTGATTTGGGAATTGTATTATTTCCCGTCATGCTATGTAGTGATGGGTCGATTTGTACAGTTTCTTCAATAGGACACTCATTAATCTGATCAGTTTGGGCATTCAGATCTTGGATCTCAGCATTAGAGTCTCCTGTTATCACTGACTGAAGTTTTTCTTTTAGGTCTCCTTTGGGGTATCCATGTTGTGGTGACTTGTCTTGAAATTGTGTTGTACATGTGTTTTCTTTTGCACTAGTTGAGGACCTCTGGACCTGATCTGCAGTTGATAATGGTATTTCCTGGAGAATACCTCCATTGTCACCTTTAGGACGTGTTGTGCTTACATGACCCTGGGTTTCATGTTTAATCCCAGTTGTCTTTTTGCCATCTTCAGTCATTAGATTCCCTAGTCCTTGTTTGAGATTTTTATTTTGACTTGAATCCTTCACTGACTGATCAGTTTTCAGTTCTTTTAAGTTGGTATTTTGGTCTTCAAGAAATTTTGACTTTTCATCAAAAATTTCAAGTTTACTGGAGGATTTTCCAGATGCTTTTATGTTAAGGCCTTCCGATGATTCTTTAGCTCCATCAATACTTGGACTCATGGGGCTTTTAAACGGATCTTCTGTTATCTGATTATAAGTCATTTTTTCTGTATATTGGGTCATGTTAAGGTCAGAACTTGGATCTTTTAGTTCTTGTTTTGGTAAATCCTTATCTTTCCCTGTCATAGTTTTGGGGGTATGGACCTCTTGGTTGGAAAATTCAGTGATATTATTTGGTGTTGCTGTATCTGAAGATAAATTCTGATCTCCTGATTTTTCTTTATAACAAAGTGGACTGTCCGAATCTTGGGTCTCATTACTGCTATGCCTTTCTATTAGCTTCTTTTGAACTTCCTTTCTTATTGTCTCTGGCTCAGACTGTGTTAATTTTTCTTGATCTGGTTTTGACATAGTTGTGTTTGGGTCACCATTAACAGTGGGCACAGTGTCTTTCTTAGTGTCAAGCTTGGTCATGGTATTTACATTCACTATCTTCTGAGACAAACTTTCATTTGAATGGTCCTTACTATTAGTCCCATCTGGAGTTTTAATTATTTGACCCTTAATGGAAGTCTTTTCTTGAGCTCCATTTGACTGGTCCTTTCTTATAAACTTGTCTTGAGCTTCAATTAATTGGACCTTACTTGCAAACCTGTCTTGAACTTCATTTGATTGGCTCTGTCCTGCAGGGTCGTCTAGAATTTTATATGATTGGTCCCCACTTGCTTTTTTGTCTTGAGTTTCATCTGACTGACTTGTAGTATTTTCTTGAGTTTTATTTGTTTGGACCTTATTTGTGGTTGTGTCTTGATTTTCATTTGATTGGTCCTTACCTGTACTCTTGTCTTGAGATTCAGTTGATTGGTGTTTACTCTCAGCTTTGTGTTGAGTTTCACTTGATTGATTCTTACTTGTAGTCTCGTCTGGACTTTTATTTGATTGGTCCTTATTTATGATAGTTTTTTGTGTTTTAGTTGATAGATCTTTACATGTATTCTTGTCTTGAGTTTCATGTAATTGACCCTTACTTGTAGTCCTGTCTTGATTTTCTTTTGACTGGTCCTTACTTGCAGTCTTGTCTTGAAGTTCATTTGATTGGTCCTTTCCTGCAGCCTTGTCTTGAATTTCATTTGAATTGTCCTCACTTGCATTTTTGTCCTGAGTTTCATCTGGCTGCTCCTGACTTTTAGTCTTTTCTTGAGTCACGTTTGATTTGCTATCACTTGCAGTCTTGTAATGAGATTCATTTGTACAATCCTTAATTGTAGTCTTGTCTTTAGTTTCACTTGTGTGGACCATATTTGTAGTTGTGTCTTGAGTTTCATTTGACTGGTCATTAGCTGCAGTCTTGTCTTGAGTTGTAGTTGATCGGTCTTTAATCTCAGTCTTGTGTTGAGTTTCACTTGACTTTTTCTTACTTGTAGTCTCATCTTGAGTTTTATCTGATTGGTCCTCACTCATGATATTGTCTTGAGTTTTAGTTGACTGAGCTTTACCTGTACTCTTTTCTTCAGTTGCATTTGATTGGTCCTTACTTGTAGTTCCATCTTGAGATCCCTTAAATTGGTCCTTATTTTTAATTTTGTCTTGAATTTTATCTGATTGGTCTTCATCAGCAGTCTTATCTTGGGGTTCATTTGACTTGCCCTTACTTATAATCTTATCTTGACTTTTGTTTGATTGGTCCTCACATAAAGTTTTGTTTGGAGTTTCGTTTGGTTTGCCTTTCCTTGTAGGCTTTTCTGGATTTTTATTTAGTTTGTCCTGAACTGTAGTTTTGTCTGAAGTTGCAATTGATTGGTCTTTACTTGCATTCTTCTCTTGAGTGTCATTTGACTGGTCCTTAGTTGCAAATTCTTCTTGAGTGTCATTTGACTGGTCCTTAGTTGCAAACTCTTCTTGAGTTTCATTAAATTGGTCTTTCTTTGTAGTCATGTCTTGATTTTCTTTTGACTGGTCCTTACATGCAGTCTTGTTTAAATTTTTATCTGATTGGTCATTACTTGGAGTCTCTTCTTGAGTTTCAGCTGATTGTTCCTTATTTGCAGCCTTTTCTTGGGTTTCATTTGATAGGTCCTTAATTGCAGTCTTATCTTGAATTTCATCTTGAGTTTCATTTGATTGGTCCTTACTTGTAGTCTTGTTTTGAGTTATATGTGACTGGGCCTTATTTGTAGTCTTTTCTTGAGTTCCTTCAGGAGTTTGTACATTGGTCGTTGTGATGTTAACCTCCTGAATTTGACTTGGTCCTATCTCTTGTGAAGATTCTTTTTGCTTTGACTTTGGTGTCAATTCAATGTCTGCTTTTGAGCTTTGGTAGCCTTCAGGTGAGTTAATTATTTCCTTTTTTTGCTTTAGTTTAGTGGAGAGCTCCGGCAAATCTTCTGTTTTTTCAGTCACCAGACCTCCACCTTTAATTGTACTACATTTAAAGAGAGCCAGTTGGGGGTCATTGTTACGATGTCCGTTCTCTTCAGCTTCAACTTCAGCATGTGCATTTGATTGTTTTGGGGATTTATCACTTAAATGTTTAGGGCCAACTAATTCCTCTTCACTTGGTCTGTTTTTGTCTACACTTTGGTCTCTTTCAAAAGGGCAGTTGAACTCTTGGAGACTTCCGTTATCTTTCTTTGTGTTAACAGTTACTAATTGATTAACCAAACTTTCTGATAAGGTGTCTTTCACTTTTAACTTATCTCTAGTTTCTTCATCATTTTGACTCACTGAACTTGGTATTGGCATTTGATTAACCTGGCTGCCTGTTGTATCCACAGTGACTTCTTCTCTTGCTGCCTGGCTTGTATCAAATTTTTGATTCACAGTTTCTTTTAAATTTCTATCTGTTTCTCCAAAAGTAACTATGGTTTGGACTTGACTGCTAATTTCTTTGCCCTTTTCTAGATCTTGTAATGGTGAAACACTGATTTTGGAATTTAGCTGTTCAGACTCTGGAGTTGCTTCCTTATTGGCAGTACTGTGATTTGGTAAATTGACATGTTCAGACTTTAAATATTCCATTTCTGATAGTTTTCCATCCTGGATACCTGTAGTTACCATTGCAGGGACATGCTGATTGGTACCTTTACTAATACGACTTGGCGATGATTCAGTAGTTTCAGAATTTGGATGTTCAGATTTTGAGGTTTCTCCATCAATCTTGTCAACCATTGTGGTCAATTGAGTCTCTTGGTTGTTAACTGATTTTACAACATGGTCAGTTGCTTTTGTCTGAACATTTTCATTGTTGTCCTGACATTTTGCAATTACATTTTCTTCCCCAAAGCTTTTTGAGAATTCTTTGGCTTCATTTCCCCCCCTGTTTTCATCACTGTGGGTATTCCCTAATGGTAGTTCTACAGCTGTTGTACATTTCTGAATATCCTTTGTCTTTTCCTTTGCACTTCTTGTAGCCTTCTGATTATCATCTGAGATATAATTTTCATGTTCGTCTTTGTTTATGATATGTACATCTTCTGCTCCAGATTTGGATTTAACTGGTGTCTGAGCATTTCTTTTATCTGTTTTATCATTCATAGTTTTGTCTTTGTTAGGTACAATCTCTTTTTCTTTGGTGATCTCTTTAGATTCAGTCTCCAGCAGTGTTGTACCAGTGATTGATATTTCAGAACTTGTTTTTTCCTTTTCAAAATCACTATCTTTGCATTCTAAGTTTATGTATTTATTTTTGATTAGTGACTCCTTAGTTTCTGGTTCACTTGGACATACTGAGTCCTTCTTTTGCTGCCTTGTTTTCCTAGAGTCACTCTCTGAATCTTCTTGCAGGAGGATCTGCTGCTCTGTGTCAGTTACACTTGCTGTAGTGTCAAGTATTACACTCTTTGATTCACAATTATCAGTCTCCCCTTTCAGGACACTTGTAACTATTGCCTGTTGTTTCTTTTCAACTTCAGACTGCAAGCTTTTCTCTTCTGATGAGAGATGGCCTGTTTTCCCTGAATCTGTAACTCCTCCCCCTGCAAAGTCCAGAAGTCTTTCCTCAAGCTCCTTTTTACAACTGTTTTGTGACCCCGAGTTTTCTATCGCAGTGCAATTAAGCATTTCATCTGGCGTTGAGTCTTTCTCCCTGCTTTCCCCTAAAAGAGCCTCTTTGTTTGACAGCTTTTCAACATTTTGTGGTATTTCACAAACAGTCACTGCTTCTGTTTCTACATCCAAAGCCTCAGCTTGTTTCCACCTAACCTCCTCTTTAATTTTCTCCCCTGCATCAGAACCTCTCACTGCTCCCTCAGTTACTGCATGGGACACTTCGTTACTTACAGCTTTGGTTTGATCATCCAAAAAATCCCCTGAGTTAAAGCAATCAGATCCTACAGTAAGACTATGTGAGTGTACATCATCCAGTTTATGATTTTTGTCATCTGAAACAAGCTCAGCTGGAAGATTTTTTATTGTTTCTGATGTAGACATAACTTCCTCCTGTGTTATGGTTTGATAAATGCCTTCATCCAGCTCAGGTTTAGCTGATTTAACAGTTACAACCTTAGGAGTTGGTTTAATGTCTGCAACCAAAACTGTAGGGGTTTTATCTTTGGTGACTTTCAATTTAGTCTTTCCTGGTAGCTCCTTTAAATCCTCTTTGGCTTTAACAGAGCTGTAACTTTTAGAGGATGGCAGTGTTTTCTGTCTATGTTTGTTTTCTTTCTGATTTTCTGGTTTAAGTTGTTTGGACTCCAGCTTTCTTTTATCAGGTTCAGATTTTTGAGAATCATCTGAAATTCTTGACTTGCTTATTTGTCCAGATTGGATACCTGGGGTCTTTTCATCTGCAAGATCTCCTTCAGGTAAGGTTTCAGAAGTTTTAGCTTGTTTTTCTATGATTTTAATCGTCTTCTCTGCAGACTTAAAGTCCCTGTCCTTCACAATATCTGCAGTTTCTTTAGCATTAACAGCTGTCTTGAGGTTTGAATCCTCATGATTTGGTGATTCTTGTTGGAGTTTGGGTTTTACTTTATTGGAGCTTCGTTGACTTCTTGTTGGAAGCTTGCTTCCTGATGGTGAAGTTTCAGTTGAGTCCTTTGGAGGAAACTTGTGCAATTTGATGTTTTCATTCTGCTTAGTGAGCCTTGAGAATACATTTTTCTCTTGTTTGGAAGGAGGAGAAGAGAGAATTGCTGTGTCACTCTCTTCATGACTTGTGCTTCTTTTAGAAAGTTTAGATGGCTTTACATGCACACATGCTGTTCCTAGAAAGAAATTAAAGAAACCTATTATTTAAAAATAAATGGGGTAAAAAAGTTGCGCAAGAAAACATTTAATGACAGTGGTATTTTACACTTATAAATCTTTCTTTGTATGGAAACTATGGAAGATTTATGTAGTGAGACATTTAATTTGCAAAATAAAAAAACCTGTAGTAATAATAATAATAATTCAGATAGATTTCTTTTACATGTTTAATAAAGTTTCCTGAGTTTTGAAATCTTTACAAGTGCCTATAGAGGAAAAAGCTGAAAAGAAAACAAAACAGAATAAAACAAAAAAAAAATAAAATAAAAAAAATAAAAATGTTTCTATGGGAAATAAGATACTGTCAAGAAAAATAAAATTGTATTTAACCATATTTAAATCATGTTATGAATTAAAAATTCACATAATACACTGGGCTCCAAGGCCTTTCAGATCATATAAATTAAATTAATAAACAAATGAAGTAATTAATCAAATAATCAATGGAATCAAAGAAGCAAACAACTAATTTAAATAATCTTTCTAATGAAATACTTCACAGATACAAGTAATTGATGTCTCAAAGCTGACCAAAATTCATTAAATTAAATCAAGGATTACGAACTTCTAAAAACAACATAAAAACGGTCAAAAGATTATAAAGAGCTGTTATTACAAAAAAGGAAGTCACTTGGACCATTCAAATAAAGAATTCAAAAATAACAACAAATTATGTGACAAAGCCTTTCAGCTCTTCATACAGCAGACCCTGACTGGATTCTTACCTTTATCTGGCATTTCTTGCTGTAACATCAGTGTTTCATTTTCAGGTGTCTCATCAACAGGAGTATCATCATGATAAACTGGACTCTGTTTCTGGACTGTTTCACCTTTGTCTGAGTTAGTCTGATCAGGTGTTAGTTTTTTAAAGCTGTGGCTGCTTGTCTGAGTTACACTGGTATTTGTTTTTCTTGTTGGAGATGAAACTGGTAGCTTACTCTTTGATGCCAGGGAAGAGCCACTCTGTGATTGGCTCTGCTGCAGGTTTTCCCCACCAGGATGGTATCCCTTTTTACCACTTCTTTGCTCGGGCTCCTTCTCCATGCCATCTACACAGACCTCATCAGACTTTTCCTTAACTAGTTTTGCCGCTGTCCTGGACATAGATTTTGTGGGAGAATTATTTCCTGATGCTGGTTTCCCACTTTTGGTGTCTTCAAAACTTGGTTTTCTGACTGGTTTTATTGGAGATTTCACAGGTTCTTTGGGTTTGTGTTGTTTTGGCAGTTTGGAACTGACTGCTGACCCCAAAACATCGTGATCGAATACTTTATCAGGCGTTACTGGAGATTTCACATCAGCATCGGATTTTGAAACTTTGGGAATTCTAGACTTTGAATGACTACCACTGCTTTGATCTTTTAACAATGGAAGCCCAGAAACACGCTTCTCAGTGCTACGCTCACTGAGTGACGGAGCATCACTGGAAATTTCTGCTTTTGTTCCTGCTGTGGTCTTTCTTGGGACACTCTTCAATTTGAACCCAGTAGTAGTAGATGAGATCTTTGTTCCAGTCACTGTGGAACTATGCAGGTTATCCACTGCTTCTGTTATACTTTGTTCAGCAGAAGCCATATGACTACTCTGACATTTTACTCCAGGATCTGCATCTTGTAATTTAGGCTTGCTCATGTCTAAAGCTGCAGTAGTATCTCCAGAGGAAGGTGTGTCAGTTTCTTCCACATCTATGGATGCAGAAATGTTTTTAGTGTCAACCTGTTGAGGCTCTTCTGTTGTTGCTGGTGGTGCTTCTGTGATGTTGTCCTTGGTTTTAACTTCATTGTCTTTTTGGAAACATGTCAATCTGTCATGGAAAACACAGAGAGAGGCACAGGCTTGCTTTATATCATATTTTTACTTCTATATTTTAAAGAGGAAATGTTTACAAGTGAAACAGTCTATACAGGGCACTTAAAAAGTTTAAACTGGGATTAATCAGATTTCTGGATTAATTTCACTGTCCACACACATGGCTAATTACTATCTGACCAGGAGAATCAAGAGATTGCCTAAATAGAACACAAAGAGGGTTAAAAATTCCCAAAATGCTTTACCTCACGTCCTAATTTAAAGAATTTCCTGATGAGAATATGAGAAACTGTGCAAGCTCAAATTATGTGCCTGGAAAAGGTTTTTAGGTGTTATTTTTAAAGGTTTGGAACTGAAGTGGGCCACAGTAAAAGCCGTGATCCTGACTGAAATAGTGGGTAACCTTTTCAGGCAAGTAGTAGGTGGCCTACCAAAAGTACTTAATAAAGCATCAATTACTCATGTAGAAATTCCCAGACCACCCAAAAATAAAAGCTAATGCACTGCAGATCTTACCTGCCTCAGTTAAGCTTAGCATTCATGATTCAATATTAGGAAAGGCTAACAACCTCCACTAAAGACTTTTAGGGTGAAAACCATGAAAGAGTAAACTGTGGCACATCTCACATTTACAAAACATTGAATGCTCAACATTTTGTGAAACATATCTAGTGAATTGACGAGACAAGGGTGGAACGTTTTGAACATTCAGAAAACCAAAAAACATGCCCAAAAGTCTAACATCATAGTGGCAGTGTGATGGTCTGGTTCTGCGTTTTCTTCTCTAAGACACAAATTGGCCATTACTGATAGATCAAAGACCCCAGCTGACTAAAATAATCCAAAAGACACAAATTGATTATCTGGTCTCTGACTGCCCCCAAAAATGCACCATCAAATCCACTTCTGAATGTTTGTCTTTTTTAGTCGGCCTAGTCAAGGGCTAGAGTTTAACCAGATAGAGATACTGTGGTTTGACCTTAAAGATAACATTTATGGTCAGAAACATTCAATGTAGCCAAATTGCTACAACTGCAAGAGGTTTGGGCAGAAATCCACCAAGAACAGCACATTAGGCACATGTTCGTTTTGGGGGACAGTTAGTTTACACATTCTGATGGCCTGATGGGTCTGGGTAGCTGTTTTTCAGTAATGACTAAAATCATAACTTTAAAAAAGCTCTTTTTTTTTTCTTTAAAATCATATTTATCATTTACCAAAACGTGTTTGATTAACTGAATCATGTTTGTATAACAAAAAGGTGAAAGCAGAAGAAATCTGTATGAGGGTGAACACTTCTTTGAGCCTCTGGGCATCTTTTTCATTCTCAGGTTGAAAGTTAGATGAGACAACACCCTCTAATGTATCCTTTAACCTGTATTTTTATAACACAGTAGGGTAGTAATGCTAGACTTGTGCCTTTCTGTATTTCCACACTATCGTGAAAAAAACCCAAAACAACCAACTTCTGCAGGCTTGAGAGGCAGCTATGTCTAACAATCCAGTTTTAGTCGTATTTTCTTAGAGGGTTGCAGGACTGTGGAATAGGGCTACAAAATATTAGAAAGTCTTACACAGAGACAATATTGATAAATATTCTGATGAAAAAGGTTCCCTCCTATTTTCTCTTAATCATTCAGCAGTTTGAGCAAGATCGCTGATGTCCAGTAAAAGAGACTCTGTCCAACTAGCTTTTTCTCATTTTAAAATTTAGCTTCCAAGTTGATAATCCTACAAAAAGGACACTTTTGCTCTACAAACTGTTTGGTTGTTGTTGTTTTAATATAAAAGGTGCACACAGTAAAACATCCATGTTGTGGAAGCGAAAATGACACAAACTGTCATGAAATGTTGTGAACAGATGTGGTGTGTATTTGTTTACTCCTTACTCCATCATGAAGGATAACAGTGAGTTTATACATTTCATCTAAACAGGCAAAATAATGAAATGTTCTTCAAAAACTCTAGTTATCTATGCAAAACTGTAACAAAAAGCAAATTTAACAATCAATGCCTTAAAATGTTTAAGATATCTAAACAAAGCACTCCATGTGGGTAGTCTCAGATTGCATGGCCGCTTATATAATAATAAGTTTTTACTTGTTTCCGTTTAAGCATGACTGAGGCCAATTTTAGTCAGCTTCAGTCGGGTGTTCTAAAAAAGGTTAAATATATCATCTTGTGGATTGCCCCTGCATCTATATTAAAAGTAAAATCTGTAAGCTTTAAAATCTTATCTTAGTTATAAAGGGCTTTATTTGGTGATTATAAGCCAAAGCCAAATTAAATTACCAATGAAGATCTGGAAAGTCACAACATTAGTCTATTCTTCGGGGAATTATTCATTCTTCTCCTAATAAATTGACTTTAAGTTATTTCTTTGCACAGGCACCTCCCACTCTTTAGAGAACATATGCGACTGACCTTAACTACTGTAAATGAATATTTTAGTGCCTCTTAGTTAGATCAGCTTATTGTTCTTCTAAGCTACAAAGGAACATGGGAACTCTGATATCAGGTTGCAAGCAGGCTTTATTCTCTTCTACTTTTCTAGAGATCAAAGGGAAAAATGACACCAAAACCATGGAAAATGAAAAACTCACCCGCTTAACTCTACTGTATCCAAGGTCTCTTCATCTGCACCTTCCAAAGTCGACTCTGGTTGAATAAGTTTCTCTGCATTGACTTTGCTCTTCGATGGCAGACTTACAGTCTTGCGAGTCACATGGGTTTCTCTCGTTTTCTCTTTAAGTGACTCAGGTTCTGGGATCGTTCTGCTGTTGGTCTCCTCCAACTGCTGCAATGCTGTTTGAAACTCCTCTGAAGTTGTTGCCACGGAGATGTCGGACTCTGGCAAGCTGCCACTGGATACCCAACTCTCCGATGGGGTGGGTGGTGTTTCTTCCTGAGTTACCACCTCATCCACAGGTATTACTGTGACAGGTATGGCCAGCACAAGAGGCGACTCTACTCTAAAGCCCTCCTCTTCTTGTTTCATTACATCCGTATCTCCTTCCCCCTCCTGCTCCTCCCCCATGTATGTTTCAACCCAGATGGCTTTATGGAGCTGGATGGGAGAATCCCCTTCGGCTGTTTGCTCTGTCTCAGGCACAGGACTCCAGGCAGGGCCAGTTTGCTCAGACAAGCTAAAGGAGGATTTCTTGACTCCTGAATGATCATTTTGTGCATCTGTAGCATTTTTGTCTTTCTGATTAGTAGTGCTATGTGATGTGGACAACTGAGAGCTTAACATTATTCCCTTTAAAACAGTACTGTGGCCCTTCTCTCCAACTTTCACAATGGTTTTCTTTGATGCTAAGCATATCGAGGTTAAGTTAGGAGACTTTGGGCTGTCAGCTTTTAAGGATATTGGGGTTTTCACTGACATTGGGGTCGTTGGGGTGACAATGTTCTCCTCACTAGATCTCTGGACATTGTTGTCCAAATTAACCTGTAATCTCTTACTAACCTCCTCCACCACTGAATCTGCAAATCCTAAATCTGTATCAGAGTTTGGACAAATGGCAGATGAAAATTCTGCACTGTTGGGAGTCACATTCCCAGAATTCCTTTGAACTCCAGCCGTGCTGACTGTGGACACACGGACCTCCTTCACACTGCTCCTGCCACTGCTGCTGCTGTCTGCGAATGGGAGATCTGGGTCAACCACAATCAGGGAGGACACGCTAGGGCCAGAGCTGTGGCTGAGGGAGTCATCCTGCTCATATTTGGCGGACGCATGATGGGTTTCTGTTTGGGATTTGGTGAGAGGCGTTAATTCATCCTCTAGGTGGGATCCAGAGAAGCGGGGTGATACAGGTGATGTCGGTAGGCTTGAATTTGTAGAGCTGTTTGACTGATGCCGACTATTGCCTTTCTTTAGGTTTAAAAAGTTGGCGATTCGACCAAACATTCCTCTTTTTTCCCCCTAAGAGGAAGAAAAAACAAGGACAAAACATGTGGATAAGTGAAAAGGCTGGCTTTAATTAGATCAAAACAAGCAAGAGAAAGAAATCTAAAAAGGAAGGCACATTAATAAGAATACACACAAGCTGATTTTTTTTAGCTGCAGCTTCAAAGTGCACCTTAAAAATGTCAATATAGAAATCAGTTAAGTTTTGCAATCTTTTTATCTGATAAATCCAAAAGTCTAATGAGGCTAATCCATATAGCAAATCTCCTCATTTTCTTTATGAAACCCATTGCCTGTATCTTAAAACACACCTATTAGTCATAGTTGAACTTTAGGTTCTAGGTTTATTTCAAACATGACTTGAGATGTAGAAAAAGATCTTAACTGATATGTGTGTAGACTTGTGCAAAGATCTGGGATGCTCCAATGAATGAGTTTTTTTTTCAAAGAGAGGGATGGGCTATTTTCATACCATTTATTGTTTATTTTAGGAACAACTTACAAGATGGTAAAGATTTTATGTCAGGTATATATTTTGGTTTTTTTTTATTACCTTTCAGGATATTCTTGTGGTGGTTTCTTGTATTCACCTTTCCATCTGTTTCTGGCCTTTTAATTAACAGCGCTTATACTTTCCAGTTTCATCTGTCTTTTGTTACACCTAATGTGGTTTCTGAAAGGATATTTTATAGTCTTCTTGGACAAGTTTTTTTTTAAAATAAGAGCTAATTAAAAACAAAATTCCAAAAAAATAAAATAAAACTAAAATATCCCAACACCGTTCATTGAAAGAGTGGGTCATGCCTCTTTGACAAACCACCAAAGGCTGCTCTTATTCAGACAATTTAAAAAGCTCCAAAGATCTCTTTCATTGTTTTCTCATGTTTCATTCCTTCTTGTCTTTGGAATTTTTTTGTTAAGAAACGTGTATAAAAAATGATTCAACATAGAATATGTATTTTTCCACTTTTGTGCACATAGAAGGGCTGAATTACTGCAGGCGTTATGCTGTGTCATAGTAAAACATCAACCTGACAGCTATAAAAGATCAAGGGTCACTTCATCACAAAGTGTTAACTGATAGCAAATGAGTACAGGGAAATATTTTGATTTAGAAACACTTTATCAACAACAATATTTGATTATGTCAAAGGTGCTTTTCATTAAAATATTTTAGAATTGTTATTTATATCAATAATTAGTTCAAAAAGTGTAACTCATACAGATTAATTACACACAGTTAGATATTTCCAATGTTAATTTTTGTGATTTCTCTTAATTATTATTACTTACATCTTAAGCTCTATGAAGGTAGATTTGTGTATTTATTATTCAATTAAAAATGGTCACTTCAATCATAATATACATTTTAAATAGAAAACAACCTTCACTTTAACTAAAAAAAAACATTTCAATCATAGAAATACAAGTATTTAAATGCAAAAATATTTTTGAGACGGAGGAAAATAATTTTTTTTTTGATAAAAAATGTATTGTTTTGATAGAGGTGAAGGATTTTCTGTTTAAAGCAACCTTTTTAATTTGAGTAATGTTGTTTTGTGTGTGGACCATATATTGGGTGGGTAAGACGTGTCCTCATAATTCAATCACAAAAGAAGTTGCCTTAAACAAAAAAACAAACAAACAAATAAATTAAGAAAATAGTCACTTGAAGAAAAACTTTTTCAATCATTGAAAAAAAACTTTTTCACCGCACAAGACAGATATTACAGACAAAAAAAATTACATTTGAACACTTTTCTCTTTTATATTGAAAATGTTTTCTTTGAACGAAGTTATCTTTTTTGTGGCCACGCATGGACATTCGTGTCTTTTTTTTACATTGAATAATAAAAACACAAATCTGTCCTCATAAAACTTAAAATGTTGATTTTTCCTGACCATCTAAATAACATGAAGGTTAACGGAGAAGTGTTGGGCTGTTGAAAAGTTTGTTGTAGTTTAAATTAAATATATTCAGCTCCTGTTTGATTTAGGGCACATTTAAGAAAATGTAATTCTTCAATGCAACTTAACATGGATGGGTTCAGCCTGTGGCTTTGAAAGGATCTAAAATTTGATCAATTTCTGACACCAGAAATCATCAACAGATGGGATGGCTTAATCAATTTACAAAAATTCACTTTGGATTTTTAAGTAGCTTGTTTTCAGAATCTCCAGCCCCTTCCTCCACACTCTGGAACGTTGATTTATGAATAAAATGCAAAGTTGACTTTCTTCTGAAAGTAAGACTTTAAACCACTGCTCAACAGTCCAGTTCTTTTCTTCGCCAAGGTAAGACGTTTTTTTTTTGTTTTTTTTTTTTTTTAGCTTTTTACGGCACTAGTGGCTCCTTTTTCTGACAGTAGGCTGACAGGAAAGGGGGTATGAGAGAGGGGGAGAGACATGCGGGAAAGGACCACAAGCCGGATTCAAACCTGGGTCGCCCGCGTTGAGGACTAAGGCCTCTGTACATGGGTCGTGCGCACTAACCACTGCGCCACCTGCACGCCCGGTAAGACTTTTTTAACATAGTGACTGAACAGAAGAACTGTAAACATAGTAACCCATGCCCAAAATGTGTCTGTATTTAGTGGCTCATGGAGCACTCACTGTTTACACTTTTTGAATCTCTCCTAACATTTGAAGGAATCTTGCTTCATACTTCTCTGGAGGCGGTAAATATCCTACACATGCACACATATGTCTGCCACACTTAATCCTTCTAGTTATCTTTCCTTTAATATCAATCAAAACAGCAAACTGAGCTTAAAAAGCTTCTTTACAAGTGACCTTACATGGCTTACACTCCGTGAGGATTTAATGACTGTATACTGAACAACAATTATGCTGGAAGTTTCCCCATGATTATGTAAGCTACAACAAAGTAACCATGTACTGAATAAACGTATTTATCAGGCATGTGTACAGAAGCATTCAAATTTTAAGAAACATTCAGAATTTGGGGTATTCTAAGCTATAAGCCACAAGTACCATGATTGAATTTATTTCATAAACAACTTCACTTTTTGGACTAAATTACTCAGATGAATCTAACATTTTAACACTACATACAAAAAAACACACTCACATAGTTAAAAACAGTTCACATTGCAAAATCTGCTCTGGTAATGTCTAAGTAAATAAGACATGTATGGACGGGAAACATGGATCACCAAAGGAGAACAGCAGACACCAGCAGCCAAACAAAGAATCTAGTTCCTGATCAGTTTGACTTCCTGGATTCAGAGCAATCCATTGCAGCTGAAAGTAAAATGAATTCACATTCCCTCAGATAATAAACTGACATGTAAGCAGGCTGGGTCTTATCTGCTGCCTTGTTAATAGAAGTCAAATCTGGATGAATCCTATATTTTAGATATGATTTATACAGTAAAACAGGCCACTACCAGGTAGATTCCCCAAAAATCCACGAATCACTGGAAATGTATTCAAGTGGTTTAGCAAAATTTCCTCAGCAGTGATGTGCAAAGTGCGTATATTCTATGGATGAACATTAAAGAAAGCCAATCTGCTGATGAGTTTTTCAATTTATTAAAGAGAATAACTTGATTTTCAACATGTAATCAAATCTGTGATACTTTACCTCCAGATTGATCCCAACAATACGCGAATCCACGGCGTGGAAGTTGAACAAAAAGCAGCCTGGACGAAGTATCCGGTTCACCTTAAGCTCTTTCAATCATTACCTTTAGCTCTTTCAATGAACAGCTGCTACTGTGTTGTATTAGTCCTTCTCCAGCTAGCATTCACCCATTATTTAACCACAGCTAAAAGAAATGTTGGTACGTAGAGAGAGAGTGTGCCATATCTGTGTGCATAACGCTCCACTTCCTCATGTGTCAGACAGAGCTCTGCTTTATGTCCTGATGTCAGACCGTAATAAAGGAACAAATGCCAAACAATGACTCTAAGTCATAAAAACATCACCCAAAAACATATTTAAATTTAGAGGATTCTTATGTCTAATTCTGTAAACTTGGTTAAGAAAACTTTTGAATGAAAATCTGACAGATTCCTGAGATGTAATGCACAAAAACATAGATGTATAGTACTTTCTAAGCACTCCCATGAGAACAAATAGAACAGAGGACTGGTTGAACTGGTTTAAGTATAGAGGGAAAAAAAACACTTGCAGGCACATTGATATCCTATACAGTTATGTGGACCTGATGTAAAATAGTATAGGTACACTGTTATGACAGCATAATACGTAACTACATATTTATGACGGTTCACTAAGACTGAAAATAGATAGACAGGCTGACAATTTAAACCTTCAAAAGAACCACAGTTCTATTAATGAAACAAATCATTATACTTTTACCTAAAGCTTCAAATTCAGATATTTGTTAAAATACATAATAAGTAACTATGTTGATTGATTTATTTTGTTTCTTTAAAACAAGTGTATAATTATTTTACAATAGGTTAAAACCTTTTTTGTAGGGGTGCACCAATTTATTTCTTCCTTCATGTTAGGAGATCAGTGATCAGCCAATCCTTAGATGTGAAACCGATCTTTTCCTCTGATCTTATCTACCTCTGCAAAAGTTTTAGTATCAGTTCTCTAAAATGTGATTTATATTTGAGAACAGTGACTTCAGAATTCTTTATCATCTCACGGGTACTGATTATTGCCTTTTATTAAAATATTTATGTGTTTTTTTTTAATCTTATAACAACGGACACTGTATGTTATTAAAAAAAGAAAAAGTACCATTTAAAATCAGAATCAGTATGTCAGGCTTTTTAAACATCAATGTCAGTGATCGTCCAGTAACCTGCAATCAGTGCACCCAAACTTTTTGGGTAAAAAAATAAATAAATTTGAACTATGTAAGGTACAGATGCCTAAATGAATGATGTGCTTCTTTTTTTACAGATAAATGCCTACAATCCTGAGCTGCATCACAATCACTGTCACATGACCAAACGAATACCACATGACCCCCACTCCACCCCCTCATGTAAACATAGAAACTAGATAGAAATAAAAATTGGTTGTTAATATCAGCCCAGTTTTACTTATCAGACCAACACAGATATGTTTCAAAATCATCCATGCCTAAAATCAACAATAAATATAGTAAAATTAATCCAATTAAACATAAAAGGATTGCCTATTTTCATTTTAGTATTTATCATTTCATATTTTCAGTTTTCCGTGGGCTGTAGAGATCCTGTTCATCCAAACACATTTCCATGTACCATTTTAAACAATCTTTATATTTAATCTCCTATTGACTAACTCATACATATATATGCTTTTAATTCAAACTAAACAAAGAGATATTTTAGTAATAATGTAAACATTTTATATGTTCTGCCCTCCATAATAAGAACTCTAAAAACATTTATTTTATAATAAAATAATAAATAATATAAATAAACATTTATTTCATATCAAATTATATAGTCATATATTCCTGATGCATTCAAATGTTAATTTAAGTTCTCTTTCATAGCATTCGTTTCGTGTCTCACTATGGGGAACGCCTCCTGCGTGACCTCATCAGAAGCTCAAA